>JBCJKH010061463.1:0-10029 GCA_039877255.1 Loriculus beryllinus
ATTGTAAATGGGGGGGGGGGGGGCGAGGGATTGGTTTTAGTCCTTGTTAGTAATTTTGGAGGTGTTGTTTTGCCAGTTCTTTCTCCAAATTCAAGGACTGGATCAGTTCAAAACCACTTTCTGTGGACCTTCTGCTTAACTTTCAGCCTCTGAGTGGCTGATAGGTGGCACTTTGTATACGACACTCTCAAAGTTATCAGAGATCTTATGTGTTTAGATGTCTAATGGTATGTGATAACTACTACCATACCAGTAAGAGCCCGAAGCGGAGCGTGTCACAAGCATTTAGCATTTGCCAGTGTCACTGCTGTTTGCTTTGAAAATCTGACAAGAAACAGGTATTTCCACAGCCAGAGCTTCAGAGTTCTTTTTTTACCTGTTCACTTCCTTTTACCTGTTGGCTGCTACAATTGCAGACATTGAGTCTCGGAAATTAACTTCTGTTCTTTTAATTGCATGAAAAATTAGTGTGGTCTTGTAAACGTTTTTCTACTTATTCTGTTTCAGGTGAGCAAAATGGTAACAGAAACCCTGGTGGATTGCAAATAGGTGACCTTGTAAACATTGACCTGGACTTGGAAATTGTACAGTCCTTGCAGCATGGCCATGGAGGATGGACTGATGGCATGTTTGAAACTTTAACAACAACTGGAACAGTTTGTGGCATTGATGAGGATCATGACATTGTAGTACAATATCCAAGTGGCAACAGGTTTGTTATATAGCCTTCATCATTGATTCTCACAAACTTTCTTTGCCTTCAGCACTTGTGACTGATCACTTGAGGCCAGAAACGTTCTGTTGTCCTTTTTTTGTCTGTTAAGACTTCCTTGAGAATTTTTATATTCCTTCAACAATGTGTAAGGAGGACTTACCTTTAGTAGGAAAAAGGAGCTTGTTGCCTCTCTCACATGGTGAAAATTTTACAAAGTAATGCAAACTAAAGCTGTTTTCCCAGCTAACACAAGCTCAAAGTGGCTTTTTTTCTGAATGTCATAACTGCAGAGCTAGTGAGAGGGGCTGCACTGTCTTTTGGCTTCCTCCCTGCCTTCGTGCTTCATGGAGATTGTCTGGTGCTTCTAAACTAGATCAGGTAACTGAATGAAAGTCAACCCCAGACCGAATGGCACATAAAGGAGACATCACCATATATTATATATTAGAATATAACTCAGCATAAGACCAGCTAAATTCTTCTAAACAAGTAAAATTTATAGTACAAATTAGGGTAGCTTGGTTACAAATTGAAGTGTATAGACCATTTAATTGAAGAGTATTTTTATAACTAAATGTTGCAGCTCTTGACCTAGGTAGGAGAAGGCAAAATTCCATGTTGTTTCCTGACAGTCCAGTTCTTCGTGAGGCAGCTTGGATCTTTACCTTTTCAACCAGAGTTGTCGTCTCCTCTCTCTGGAAAAATAAACAAATTGTGTAGCTGCTTTCAGAACTATTACATTGCTGTTCGCTTGCTTCCCCTTAGGCAGGGTGTTTCTTTGTTGCTTTTACAAATGTAAAGTTCTGAAGATTACCTTGGAAATATTCAACTAATGAGCCACAAACAGTTTTCTGGATGAAAATAGTTAATGACAACTGTGCCATAGTATCCAGTTGCAGAAAGTTTGAAAGCATAAAAGCAGAATCTTGTCCAACAGATGTTTTTAAAACACATATTTAACTTTGCTTGTTTCAAATGTATTTTAAATGATTCATTGTCTAGGTGGACATTTAATCCAGCTGTTCTCACTAAAGCCAATGTTGTCCGAAGTGGAGATGCTGCTCAGGGTGCAGAAGGAGGTACCTCTCAGTTTCAAGTGGGTGACCTTGTTCAAGTATGCTATGATTTAGAGCGAATCAAGCTTCTTCAAAGAGGTCATGGAGAATGGGCTGAAGCAATGCTTCCTGTAAGTAGTTGTATGTTTTGACTCATAAAATGGTAGAACTTGTATAATATTTCTAATTATGATTCATAATGATACCTGAAAGTTACAAAAGTCAAATTGATTTTCCTCTAAGTTAGAGAAAGTATATTTTATCAAACATGGTGATTACTATAATCTTGCTCGGATGCAATAATCTGCTTAGCTTGATGAAACCTAGCTAAAGGTGTTAGTGATTGTACTGTTAAACAACAGACTTAATAAAACTTGATTTATTATAAAACATTCGATTCCTAATATTTTATTTTTAATATTATTTGCTTTTGGTTTTTTCTTTCATGCAGACTTTAGGTAAAGTTGGTCGTGTCCAGCAGATATATTCAGACAGTGACTTAAAGGTAGAGGTCTGTGGGACATCTTGGACTTATAATCCAGCAGCTGTCTCAAAGACGGCATCAGCAGGATCTGCTATAAGTAATGCATCTGGTGGTAAGTTTGTAGAATAATCAAGTATTTGTGTTAAAAAAATAGTTAATAAGTGTTAGCATGTAGTTTGTATGCAAGACTAATAATACTCAGAGTTTTGCTAATTGATATTATGCCTTTGAGAAAGATAAAAGAAAAATCTTGCAGTTGGTAGGAGATGTTGGTTGTTGTTACTGTGGTAAGATGCAAACACTTCAAAATGAAGTTGGTTTTCTGTTTAGCCGCAGTGCAGATATGTGTTTGGAGGTCTCCAAGAACTTTAATGTTGAAGTGATTTGGCTTCCTGAGACCAGAACAGAGACTAAAGCATGAAGAGAGTGTTGCTGGCTGTAGCAAGCAGTCCCTTTGTTTAAGAGGTGGTGTGGGATAGCAAGCATGTAAGAGGTGTCTGTTGCAAGTAGTTACTCAGGATCATAATATTTCTTTTAAATTTTTGTCTTAAAAATTAGTCAGACATCCTTTGACCAGTTGCAGTGGGACTTTTTTGTTTGTGTTGATGTAATCACACTTTAATTCTGTTTAACCTGCTCTCATTCATCTAATAACAAGGCAGAAAGACTATGCAATGTGTTTTATATTCTGTTGGCTGATTCACAAGTCAGTTAAGTTAGAATGCTTTTCCTCTTTTTGGTCATAGCTAGTTGTTTTTTCCTTTCACATATTTGCTTTAATGCCAAGAAACTTTTCTACTTAGTTTTCTAGACTTTTTCTTAGGAAGGCATGCATACGGAGTTTTCTGCAATAAAGACAAAGTCACAGTGACCATAAAACTAGCCAGAAGTGTAACATGATGTAGTGCTTCAAATTAGAGGGCAGGATATACCGTAGAAGACTAAAAAGCCTCGTATCAATATGTAAATTCAAGTTTTTTACCTTGTTCCCACCTTTATCTATTTTGTAGTAGGCAAGCTATTTGTGGTTCAGTCAACTCTGAAGTGTCTAATGTGACAGTTCTTGCTGTCTAAAGGGTATTGGAACTCAGCACTTAGAACTGAGTAATAACTTACAGCTGCCATTCCGTAGTGGTTTATATATTAGTATGTACATGCCTTTAGAAACCTGATGGGCTTAGCCGTTGTTTTTCTGTTACTTTGTGATTAGAGTTGTTAATCTTTGTTTAATAATTGCAGAGAGATTGTCCCAGTTATTGAAGAAATTATTTGAAACCCAAGAATCTGGTGATCTCAATGAAGAATTGGTTAAAGCTGCTGCCAATGGAGATGTTGCTAAAGTGGAAGATTTGCTCAAGAGACCAGATGTAGATGTGAGTGTTGTGTTTTGGGAGGACCTGTTCTGGGGACCTGTAATACTAAAGGAAGTGAAGCTGTCCTAGATACTCCCTGCCAGCCAGTAGTGTATCTGTATAGAAGTACTACAGCTGTTTCTAGTGCCTCTTCTCACATTTGTTGTCCTGTGAAGTATCTTGGGAGTGTGTGAAAGTAGTGTTTTACACCCTTTTTTGACAGATTTTGTGTTCTGTTGTCTGCAGTGAATTAAAATACCTTCCAGCCTCTGCCAGTTTTGGAGCAGACAGCCAGACCTTCACAATTAGTGAAGGATCTTCGACATCTTTTGTTTCCAGGGGGATGGAAGGGGAAAGGGGTAGCTTTGGGGGATTTTTTTTGGCTGTTGTGGTGGAATTTGTTTTGTTTTTAACTCGCAAGTTAGATCAGCTAATCTGTTCTGTCAGGTTTCTTTTACCAACTTGTCCAGTCACCTAGTACTGACAAGTCAAAAAGAAAATGCTTAAGAATTACAGGTTCAGGGAAAATCACTGTCAGATGTTTTCTCACTAGAGCAGTAGTAATTCTTGCAGATAAGAGACTAAACTCCCTTCAGTTCTGAGGATTGATTTGTAGCTCAAGATTATACAAAATTCAGGCTGACTCCTGTTGTTGCCGTAAATTAGAAAATTGAAGAGAATACTGTTGAGCAGAGGACTGGTATCGTTCTGAGACTTGTTCTCAAAATCTTGCCTTTACAGTAGCCCAAAAACAAAGTTTCTAATCCAGCTATTGTTAAGGTCTTAATGTTTGAAATAAATCAATTTCTTGGTCCATTCCTTCAATCTTGCTAATGCTATAGGAATAGAGAAGACGTAGAAGATTATGTATATGTGCTAGAAAGGCAGCTGTCTAAAAATTGTTTATTTAATACTTTCATACGCATGTGGTTGCTTTAAGTTTTCTAATACACTTGCATGTATACTTCTAAAGTGTGTCACAGGTGTGTGTATCTTGCAACTTACCTCAAGGTATTGATATGCTTCCAGGTGAATGGCCAGTGTGCTGGACACACAGCTATGCAAGCTGCTAGTCAGAATGGCCATGTTGACATTTTGAAGTTGCTTCTGAAACAGAATGTGGATGTAGAAGCAGAGGTAACCTAAATTTTTCAAAATACAGTTTGTGTGTTGTTAATCTTTGCTACATACAGATATAACAATTCTATTGCAGTTCTCTTAAGTCAAAGTGAGTGAAAAACTACTTTTTGTACTGTGGTTATGTTTTCAAATGAGGCTCCTGTTAACAGTATTACACAGGGTCAATATTTAATTCTTTAGTATCTCTAAGTGAAATATAATGGTAATAAAAAAAAGCTATGTGAGCTAGTATATGACTGTAGTAGATGAGCACCCTTCTTGCCTTTATTTCAACGGAGGGATGCAGTAGGCTAGCACGCTGCCTGTGCCTTCAGAGAAAAAGATGTCAGATGCTGTACCTCCAACTTCAGTTACTTGCCATTCTTTTCATGTACGCTTTTCAATTAGGAGAAAGTTTTCCATTCTTAACTAAAGCAAGTTTGAGTAAAAAGTAACAGTATCTTTGGGTAGGAATTGCCAAGTCTGCTTCCATTCTTTCAGGTTGTGTTTTGGTTTGGTTTTTTTAACTTACCTGAAAATGAAAGGATTTCTTATGTTTAGGTGTTTTAGAACTATTGTTTGTGGGAGAATTATCAGTATGCTGTGGTATTTGAATTTTTGATTTTGCCTTCACTTACACAGAATGCACTGGTATTGCAGCCTGTGCTTGTTCTGTGAAGCACAAGAAGGATCTGTTGAATTTCTTGTGTTAAGAATGTAAGTTAAAGCCTAACAGAATGCTTAGAAGTTAATAGTGTGCCCAGTCATTGTTTGCGGAACAGAAAAATAACTTTACATGCTTGGGCATTTAGTGTTCTATTGTATTTGATATACTAAAGTTATAGTATGTTAAAACATTAATGAAACAATTCAGTTTCAGATTCTTGGAAATAAAATTATTTTCATATTCACAGATATACCATTACTTTGTAAAGGTTTTCTGCGAAATTGCATCAAACATAAGCCATCTTTACAATGCGTGTTTGCTGTGGTCTGATAGCTGTGATGTAGCTTCATTTCAGACATAGTGCTTTCACTGCAGTACATAGCATCTACTGTTATAAACAAGACTAAGCTGCTTTTTATCTGTACTGTGGGATCGAAGATGCCATGTTAATAAAGTAGTGGACTGATGCTATTTTCTCTGGCATGAAGAAGGGTTAGAAGCATTGAGAGAAGGAAGTAGAAGCGCTACTTAAACAGCTTCAATATAAAACACCTAATAATCTGCTAGCAGTAGAATTGTTAACAATTTTTCATGTTTGTTCATGTTTACTCAGTATAACATTAGTATTAAAAAACTTTCAGGGATTTTATTTGAGTTTTCAAGCCTTTTTGTGTAACTTTGAGTTAAGTGAAGGTGGTATTCCTACTTAATTATGTAATTGCATTAATCGCTATCCTATTAATCATATATAATATTAGATTAATGATTATGTGTTTCATGCTTTAAAAAATGTCAGCCGTTTATAAATCAGTGATACTAAGACCCAGCAGAGTCATTCCATTAGCAGAGAGCAAAACTTTAGTCAGTTTACTTCACTGTTGCGGTCTGTGGTGTGGAAGCAGTGGATAAAAATCCTTACTTTTCCTGCTTTATAGCTAAGTTGCATATATTTACACTTACAGGCACTGCTGCAGAGTACATGCATTCATGATACCATTTCCTGGGGATGCCCGCATATTCTTGTCTGTGCTTGTGTCTCTGACAGTTTAATGTAGTGTACAAGTGGCCTTTGTTTAGTCAGGAAACAGCGTTACTGACAGAGCTCAAAAATCCTGATGTAAATATTACATAGTAAAAGTACCAAGCCTTCCAGACTGCAGATGTTGATGGGTATCAGTTATTATGTTGACAATGCTGCCAATATTATTTTATCGGCATGTATAGATATATGGTGCTTTTAATATTTAGATTTATATCTAAAGGTAAGCCTTAAGACACATAATTAGTCCTCTTGTTTAAATGCAAAGGAAATGTAGAATACACTGAGTAAAATTAATGTTTCTACTTTAGGACAAAGATGGAGACAGGGCTGTCCATCATGCAGCCTTTGGTGATGAGGGTGCTGTGATAGAGGTTTTGCACAGAGGCAGTGCAGATTTGAATGCTCGCAACAAACGCAGGCAGACCCCGCTTCATATTGCAGTCAACAAAGGTCATCTACAAGTTGTGAAGACTTTACTGGACTTTGGCTGCCATCCTAGTCTCCAGGTAAAATAAATATTAATGTAGATTCACTTTTTAGCTATTGAATTTTATGATTTGCTGTGCATAGGTGACAGGGAGAATTCTGGAAAATGGGATTGAAAGGAATGGACCTTGCGAAGTTAATCTGTCCCAAACTCCATCCCAACATGTGATCAGCTGTAATAAAAATGCTGTTAAATCTGGTTTGTTTTTTTTTTTTCTTCTTGACAGCTACATAGGCACCTGATTTATTTCAGCCAGTTGGTGGTAATTGGTATTTTCACAGACTGTAGTTAGCTATAACTGTTAACTTTCTCTCCAGATTAATTCCTCCTCTACTGAATTCACAGCTCTTTGCTTCTTCTGCAGGCTACAGCTTTAAATTTTTGGCTGTTCATACTTGATGCTGTTTTAATAAAAGAAATATTTTTTTCTCCCGAATTGACCTGTCATTAATATTAACTATTTGGCTAGATTCTCTTTTACATGTTCAGCCTTTTATCTAAAAAGCCCTCATGCATAGGGCCTCAAGCGCTATACTTCACAGGGAGTTTCATCTATAATGAATGTGGCAGAAGCGGTAACATCTTAGTACAGTGTTCTGTTGAAGGTGGAGTAGAAGCCTGCCATCACATAAGCAGGCATCCACATTCTGCATGAGCTGAATGCAGCCACATGCAGTACGTTACTAAAATAAATCAGAATGATTAAGTTTGAAGAGGTTTGCAACAGAAGGAAAAATGTGTATCGTCTGGACAAATTGAGATACACAGTAATAACATATTTACCTCCTTCTTTTGCCATGTCAATAATCAGTGATTTTTTTTTTAAGCTGTATATCAAATAAAAAACATGAGCAAACTTACTTGACATTAGTAAATATAGCAATTGGGGATTTTTATATGCTTCCACCTGGCTTTGTAGGTACTGTCTTGGTCTTGCTGAGGTTGAGTTGTTAGCCAGCTAGTGTCAGTTCAGACCCTGTTTAGTGTTTGTTGAACAGTAGATGTAACGAGTCTGATGTGTTGGGCCCAATAAAGGGTGACTGTATATCATGTGGTGATGTATGAATAGCCAAAGTGGATGTGCCTGACTTTAAATTAAAGAAGTCATTTTTAATTGAAAAATTCCCTAGAATGTTACTATGAAACTCCATCTGGGAAATACAATTGTCATTGGAAACTAAGTTCCAGATCCTGAGGAACTTTGATGTGCAAATGTGAGTTAGGTGATTGATTTGGTGGACGAGAGTACAAGGGAATTGGACTGAGGCATGATTGGAATTTAGCTGGCCAGCAGTCCACTACTCAAGCCAATTCACTGTGTAAAGAGGAACATATGTTAGCCTGTAAACAGTAAATTCAGGAAATAGGATCAGTTAAACCAGATGAAAGTTATGTAATTTAGTTTTGGCAAACTGGTTCACACGGGTTTGAGTGCTTGCATATTCTGGCAATTTTTCATTGTTCCTGTAAAAGCTGTTTTTATATTAGCGTATTCCTAAAATGTTCACTTTCTGTGTTACTCAGTTTGTAGTTGAGTCAGTGTCAGTGACAAAAAACTTCCAGACTTATATGGTGTTAGAATTTTACGAGAAGCATAAATCTACACAGTTTGCCTATGTAGCAGCAAATAAGCTTAGATGGATATGTTTTCTCACTGCTAATCTGGAGCATTCCTTTTCAGTCCAACCGTTTGGGTCCTTGAATAAGTAATGTACAAAATCCTTTTAGGAGTAAGAAGTATTTTTCTTTTATTTGGAATATTTGAAAAATAAAACGTCAAGCTAAAAATATAAATTCTTTGCCTATTCAATTATGCACTGAAATATTTTCATGTACCTTGTGTAATGTAATCTGGTATTAGCCATAACAAGTTTAGAAGCTTAAGATTGCTTATGACATTAGCCTTTGCCTCATAGAAAATTATTTGCATCAGATAAAACAACAGATGTGCCTAAGTTTATTACTTGGGCTACGTTTTTATTTTAATTTGCTTATGCTTTTTTTTCACACTGTATTTTTTAGTATTGTCTTTTACACAGTTAATTACTGGCTCAGTCTTAGTGTTCATTACTCAAAGTTCACTGCCTCTTTCTACCAGACTAGCTTCCTCTCTGGTGTGTTAGCTTTTGTTGCTGTCTTGTAACTCATAAATAGTACCATGGGCATTAACTCCATCTGGATATGAAGCACAAAGAAGTTAATGTTTGCATCAGTGTCTTCAGTACTATGAGATGCAAGGCATACTTGAGCTCTGTGTGAGTTCTGGTAGTAGCATAATCATAGAATGCTGGAGCCTTGAGTAGGATTACCCACTGAAACACTTGCAAAACCAGAGCAAGCTTGCTCTGAACTCTGCAGTAGAGCTGCACTTTTAGGTCTGAAGAGCTGGTTTGTGTTTGTGTAGATAGTTTTCCTAGTGATATTTAAGCATCTTTTTTCTTCAGTGTGGATGCATGCAAAAACTGATGTAAACTGTTTCTGGTTTTAGGATTCTGAAGGTGACACTCCACTTCATGATGCTATAAGTAAGAAGCGTGATGACATCCTTGCGGTATTGTTAGAAGCTGGAGCAGATGTTACTATCACTAACAACAATGGGTTTAATGCTCTTCACCATGCTGCACTAAGAGGAAACCCTAGGTAAAGATACATTTTTAAAGATAATTTTATCATTTGTAAAGGAAAACAAGTGCATGAGAAGGTAGAATTGGAGTATTCTTTCAAAAGATCCTTAAACTTGCATGTAATTATATTTGTTTAATTTTGAAGCTGTTTAGATATGCTTTTTTCTAATACTTGGGAGCCATTATTAAAATTTGGCTACTAGTTCAGTTTAATGCTGTATATAGGTAACTCCAAATTGGGAATTTTTTGTGGTAGCTGTAAATGCTGATATTCTGATAAGTAGATATAAGATCTGAAGGTGGGATCTTAAGATAGGATTTGTAAAAAATGTTTCCCTTCTTGAGTATTGAAATTGGGAAAGGGGTTTGAGTTTTTAAGGAATACTTACTTTGAATAATTATTAAAGGTACCATATAGTTATAAAGTGATCTTAGGATTGTTATGTTAAGTTATAGTTTTCAGTATAAGAAGCATTTGATTTTA
>JBCJKH010061463.1:17923-32841 GCA_039877255.1 Loriculus beryllinus
TGGGTACATAAAGAAGTATGTACTCTGAGCAGGTACACACAGAGTTGCTCGACTACCTGTCAGATGAACCTGAGAAGTGTTTTGCTGCTTTCTGTTGGCTGTCATTAGGGAAAACACAGCCTGACAATTCTTTGGTAGATCAATATTATGACCAACTTTTGTTAGAGAATAAACTTAGTCTTCTCACTGAACTTTACAATGCAATTTACCTGCACAGTGGCTTAAAGCCGGTTTTAGTTCATTGTTCAGGGATGGCATGGACACGAGAAGTGCTTTTTCAGATTTTTGCAGCCTCTTGCTGTTCGAATGACCAAGTCTGAGTGGAGAGTTGAATTGCTGGTAGCTCTGCGACGTGTTTTCTTGGGATTCATAGTTGTATTCCACTGTAAAAACTTGAGCTTCTTCCCAGGTCTTCTAGCAGATTTCCATGCTGGTGTATGGTTTGCTTCTAGTGTCCTGAAGGGAAGTACAGACTTGTCTAATATGTCAGT
The DNA here is from genome assembly GCA_039877255.1 of Loriculus beryllinus. Lineage (NCBI taxonomy): Eukaryota > Metazoa > Chordata > Aves > Psittaciformes > Psittacidae > Loriculus > Loriculus beryllinus. Next base: position 18,415 of record JBCJKH010061463.1, read on the forward strand.
TATAAACTTTATTTTCCTACCCTCTCCAGTCCCATTTCCACGCTTTTTGCATCCTATCCAGTATTCTACAAACTCTTCTCGGGTTTATACTTATTTCTGCTGTAGCTCAGAGTGATTTAAAATTGAAAACAGCACATGCCACCAGTGATCCTGCTTATTGTAAAGATGATGACATTGAATTAAGAAAACAACCTCTAACTGCTGTGACAGGATTTGGGTTTTTAGGCCGAAGGTCACATAGCAAGCTAATACCTATTCAATACTTCTGCAAGCAGCTTTTCTCATTTTGTAAAATTGGAACTCACCTGCTTCAATCAAAATTTTCTCCACACTTGAAATAGTTAAGATAACTGAAAAACCCCTACCAAAACCCACCACAAGCCCTCAAAGAAACAAACCCCAGGCTTAACGCTGTTTCATAAGATTCTGTGTGTCTTAGTTTGGAATGGTACTTAAATTATTTGATGTGAAGTATAGGTTTGACTTCTAAGGGCTGTCAGATGCAGCTTGTGGTTGCTTAATTTGTATTTCAGAAGTTAATTTGGGTTACAGTAAAAAGTAAGCTTTGCCTTTACGGCATTAGAAGGTAAATTTGAAATAAGCTTAACAATTAGTATGTGTAATTGTCGTAAGGAAAGCTGAGAGCAGAGGAAGTAAGAATTTCTGCAGCTCATGACAAAAACCTAGTGCAGCTGATAAAGAGCAAATCAGAGTGTAGCAGTAGCTAGCACAGTACTACAAGGAGAAACGGCAATGCAGCATTAGAATCACAGCAGTCACATTCTAGTTTTTAAGTAGGTTGTTTTCATGTACATCTGAGATAAAGCACCTTGAAAATTTTGCTTAGACCTACTTGAGAGCTCAGCACTGCAGTACCACATTGTGTATTAGATTTTCTTTTTGAAGTTGGTAATTTTTTTTTTTTTTAGTTTTGCATAGGAAGATAAGGCTGTATTTTTTTGAAACGAACAACCACTTCATGGCAATGCAATTTTTGAGTTTATCTTCCTTTAAAAGAATTCTGCCTACCAAGCAAGTTGGGTTTTTTGCTATGAAATTTGGACTAATGTTGTTTTCTTTCAACCTGCTCTTTACACTACAAATGCTTGATACTTTAACACACTCAAAATTAAGCTGTTCCCAGAGTAGAGGGGTTAATATAACAATAAAAAAGACATTCTAGTAAATAAGATATACATGCAGAAAGTCATAGGCATCCTTTAAACGTGCAGAATAATGCAGGTGTCCTGATGTTCTATTACCTGTAAGCTTAGTATCATGCAGCATTTGCAGTTGGAAGAGAGGTAATGACCTAGAGACACATCAGCAGCAGCCATCTCATCCTGAGTGCTCTCTCATTCTATTCGCTGAATCAGCTCTTCATTACATGGGAGGGGGAAGCAAGGGGGGGTGAATGTCGGTGCATACAATACCTCACCACCTTGAATAGATAAAACTTAAAAGAAAAAAAAACCCACAACAGAGGCATGAAGACGGGTGCCGAATTGGCACCTGCTGCCTTTCTTGGAATGCTGAAATATGGATGGTGTTGTATAGAAATTATACCTTATGTCTGCTGGACTGAGAGTTAAGACTCCAAGGATAGATGCTAGGAAGCCAAAGGAAGGTGAACTTAGCCCACTGCCAGATGAAGATAATCACAGGCAAAAAGAAAAATGAAAACCCAACAAAAAAAACCACCGAAACCAAGCCCCCAAAACTTGGAGTTGCTTCCAAAAAAAAAGAAAAGGCACACGGAAAAAAGCGATCGTCTCCCCCCTCCCCCGGCAAATATTGGTTTCTTCTAGTTCCTTAGATATTGCACTGCATCGTTTCTTGCTTGAGGTTATGTTTCCAGGCTTAACTGTAGGCAGGTCTGTGTTGAAGCTACTTTCCATCTTCAGAGGTCAAGTCTGCTAGCGAGGTCAGGGCTCCTGCACGCACACTACAGAAGGCACTAGCCGTATTTCCCACTTAGAGGGCACGAGCAAAACTGTTACGGCTTTATAGGCAGCTAAGCATTTGAAACATGCACTCCCAGGCAAACAGGCTCTCTTGTGCCTCTCTCTTCCCTGACCATATTTAGTCAACCATTGCAAAAAATAGTCTCTCAGCTGTCGATTGTCGATCCGGCAGCGAAGGGAGCCTCTATCCAGCTCTCTGCCTATTGATTGTGCAGCCTGCACTTCCACTGCCGCTTAGCCATTTGTCCCCAGGTTTTTTTAGCACTGCCAAATAAAGCGCTCTCTCGTGTTTCCAGTTAGATTTCCCAGGTTTTCACTGAGCTTGCGCTGCTACTAGTAAACCCTGGTGAGGTTGTCACTATACTTAGAAATGTTGAGGGGGGGAGAGGAGAGAGGGAGAGGAGGAGAAAAAAAAAGGAAAGCAGCCCTGCTAGTAGCAAGGGAAGGGCTTCACGCAGATAGGGAACAATAAATATCCTGCGCTGCCACAGCAGGTTGTGTAACCTGGTTTCTTGATCAGTAAAAAATGCCATGAGAAACAATGTGCCAATCAGCCCGAGGTCTAAGTGGCCTTGTTCTACATCTAGTTTTAAGTTTTCAACTTAAAAATACTGGTATTTTATAAATAAGAAGTTGGTGCTGGTTTGTCATTTTAGAAGTAAGAAATTGGTGCTGATCTCTGGCCGCACATTTACATATTCAAATGAAGTTAGAAATCATTTGGAAAACCTGTAATTAGTAAATCCATGTAATTGCATATTATTATGTTTAATAATTGCAGTGTTTTGTTTATAATGCCATATATAACAAGTTTTGTTTATAATGCCGTATTTAATAAGTAGCCATGAAGCTACTTGTTAAAAATGAAATACACCTGGGAATTAGGTGCTACTGTTCTTTGAAAAAGGTTGGATGTTTTAGAATACAAACCAAATGAACAGCTCAGTCCATTCATCTGACTTTCATGTGTACAGAATTGGCCTATAGCAACACATTCAAAATATAAGAAGAAGAATGTTCATATTCAGAGGGAGTATGTACAGTGTTTCCTTCAGAAAAGAATACTGAAATTCAGCCATAGAAATAAAATAACCAGGAACCCAAATACTCCAAGACTTTCCCTGTTTTTTTTCCAGACACAATTCTTTATATTGCTCAGCAGTAAGAGGAATAAAAAAGATTAAAGTATCTCAGTCTAATCACATCATCTCAATACATATTGATGTAATTACTAGTTACTAATACATTAAATATACTACTCTACCTCAGTATTGTAGGGTAGAGAGTAGAGTCCTGGACGTACCACTGTCTTGGATTTATACTTTCCTTCCTTCCTTCCTCTTTTTGTGTTGACTTTGTCCTGTGTGTGGTAGCTGATTACCGCTGACTTATGTTGCAGTATAGCTTTCTGGTAGAAGTCATGTTTTTTTTACTGTCTTCAATTTCGTAATCATACATAGAAGGCAAAATTGTTGTGTGAGATCTAGGCTAATACAGAATATATTTCCATGTAAATGTATATGCCTCATTATTTCTTTAGCTTCATGTATGTTGAAATTGGCTTTTCAAATACCAAGAGATACTCGAAAATCTGAGAGTCAAAAAGAAACAAACGGCCTGCCTACTTAAAGTTGTTCTGAGCCATCCGTCACATATAAAATATTAAAGCCTAATTTCAAGATACAGTATGCTCAGTAATACTAGCCTACGGTATTAATCTATTCTTTGTTACTTGTTCCTGAGGAATATACTTCCTTCTTCATTCTTCCAGTGTTAACTCCCTTTACTGCACAGCCAATGTGGAGTGATCCAGATCAGGGAACTGATTTGGCTTGAAGTTGTGTGCTGACGTGCACTTCAGATCATATCGTTGCCAAAAATAGCACTGTCCTGCTCCTGTGTTACTTCTTGCACTATGTTGGTACAAATATTTCTCTGGCTTCACAGTGAGCAGACTCAGAGTACTGTTCTCTGGGCTGCTGTGAAAATAATCCAACACTAAGGGGTGACACTTTAAATGCTGTGTTGGGATCACTTTTCTTTTGGGGGAGAGGGGAGAGGATAGGAGAGTGGTTGGTTGAGCAGAGGTGATAGTAGTCTTGATTCTATGGTGCTGTAAAATACATGTCAGGCTATGTAGCTGTAACAGAAAACTTTGCAATGGAAGCTGTCACTGAATCTGATCTATTCCTTCAACTGCTTGAGGATGTAACAGGAAACAGGTGAACAGATTTAGCTGAGCAAGGGGGTGGGAATAAGTGGGTGGTGGTGGGGTTGGTGCAGAATGGGGAATACTTCAAGCCAGGACTGCTGTTAAATATCTTATATTTAGAAACCGTGTCCCACTGAGACAGTGGAAAACTGACCTGAGAGAGGAGAAGGAGTAGAGAGTCAGGGGCGTAGGCAAACTTGTAGTAGGAAGTGCACTGGATCATTACAATCCCTGGAGATATGGTTCCTGACAAGTTTATGCTAATCTAACACTTTGTGTCTGGGAAGGGCAGTCTGCCTTCCCTGCAACTCTAGCTCCATCATTTCTGTATATTGCTTCTAGTGATCATAAAGTCTCAGGGTAAATTGGATTATCTCATCGATCTGTCTGAAATCAGACTTGCCAAATCAAGAATGTGGCAGGTTGCTTCACTCAGTAGACAGTGATGTGTCTGTAGAGACAACATAACGCAGGAACTGGAGTGGAGTGCGGGGACAATGTAATGCGGGAATTGGAGTGCAGGGAAAAGTTAGATTGTGTGTTTCAGGAGCAATTGAAGTTAAATATGCTCATGCCAATCATGAAGTAGAGCCTCTATTATTTTTGTTTATGCTTAAGTATGTTTTTTAAAAAAAACAAAACAAAACAATACAAAACCAAGCAAACAACCCCCCCAAAAAAAACCAAACAAAAAAAGTCCAAACAAAAAACCCATAAAACCCCCAAAACCAACTAAAAGATCCTAGAAGCAAAACTACCCCACCATCATCCCACAAACCCTCAGCCTTCTTGCATTTAAATAACTGTAGTCAAATTGCAGTTAGTAGCAGAGAAGGATGGAGCAGCTAATGCTCAGTATTGAATCTTTTTTATACAGCGAGGTGCTAGTTTCATCTTGCTTGCAAGTACTTTTATCTTTAAGATTTTTCTACTAACTACATTATTGCATGTGGCATTCTCAGGTAATGCTGATGAGAGTCTGTAAAAATTCTGTGAGTAAAATACTTCATGAGTAAAGAGACTCTGTATGTAGGTTGATAATGAATAATATGCCATATTAAAACTTTTGGTCGTAACGTTTGGTATGTCTAATGTTAACTGGTGTTGAAACAACTGCTCTATGTGGCTAAAAATGAGTTAGTCATTGTTCAGATCTGTGATGCGTTTTATTTTAGTTTGCAAACGTAAAATTCATGCTGTTGAATTCTCATTCTGCTACTATTTATAATTTAAATATATCATTTATATATGTTAAGCTGTGGTTCCAGACTCTCTAAAACCCTGATATTTTTTTCTTTTTTTTTTTTAAAGAGAAAGAAATATTTGTGGGGCAAGGTCAAATTAAAGGTGCATGCAGCAGCAGCATTTGTTGTTGTTCTACATTTCAAATTAAATGTAACATAGCATAGGTGGGTGTTCCTTCTACCAAATAATTTATAACTACTACAGCCTGAACTGTCATTTTAGGGAGATGAATTATGTAAGTTATGGTGGACTTCAGAAGTCAGTGGTATCACCAACAGCTGGGTCTGGGAATGCAATGAATATCTTGATCTGAGCACCCTATACCCACAGTGCTTTCTTGATACCCTTTTCATAGGGCAGGTATTTAGCTCCTGTGAAAGAAGAACTAGCTTCCTCACCTGCTTCAAAAACTTACAGGCAATTTCCTTAGAAATTGCACTGGAGATTTTCTTCCTTGTTGCATCTAGAAAATGTCAGACTTGCAAAAGATCATCCAACTCACAAAGGCCCAAAGTCTTACCAGCTTCCTGCTAACCTGAAAATACTGCAGACCAACAAGCACCAAAGCTTGCCTGTTACAATTTGGTTTTCGGTGTTTTTTTGGTTGTTTTGTTTTTCATTAGTAGCGCTTTAGTAATAACTTTTAAATTAGCATAGTGGTGATGTTAATTTATCAATAATCTTTGCATCCACTCAGCCATGTAATCTGTAACGCTTGATACATTGGAGATGATAGTCTGAAGAGTGTTTTTCAGCTGGTTGCATGGTCAGGGCTATTGTTAGAGCTCCTGATTTCTTGCTCTTTTCAGTACAGTTACAGTGAAAGTCTGTGGTCTGGTTTAATGTGTACAAAATGAAACCAGGTTTTCATGACCACATCTGTGTTGCGGTCCTGAAAAGGGAGCAGTACAACGTGGCGGCTTCTTTAATACTTTGTGTGGAACAGTGAGTCAGGAATTACCGTGTAATTGGCATGCAACATTAATTCACTAATATCACTCCTTACGATACAGTGTATTCCTGTTCCAGTGAGCACTATTCTGAATGGTAGCTACTTAGCTGTCAGAATTTTGGCAGCAGCTCTAGAAAATCCTGCGAAATAGAATAGATATATGAAGGAAGGCTGCAATGTGAGGGAACAGGATCTTGTGCATTGGAAGAAACTGCCTCTCAGCTGATGAGGAGGAAGATGCAGTACTGAGCATCATAGAAGTATTTGCCATTTGTAGCATATTAATATCTTGCAGAATTTTAAGGTGTTATGTCTGTGGAACCATCCTTCATCCTGCTCTCCAGTAAATTAGTGCAGTCTGGAAGAGAGAGATAGATATGTAGTCTCTACTTGGATAGGCAGATGCAAGTGAGGGGTAGCTACTGGCCTTCTGATGCTTCACTGTGAGAGGGTAAAAATCTATTACACATGGCAGCTGTTTGTTTCTTTTATTTGTCTTTTTGGTTTTTTCAGTAAGACCAGTGCATTCTAAAAGCATCCAAAAATGTAGTAGGCATGTCATTTATGTGTAAGCAAGAGGGACCCAAATATTTGACAGCTGAATTTCAGATGAAAACTTTCTTGGTATTTAACAGCAAACTAAGTAGGAAAATATTTAGAATAGAATCATAGAATAGTTAGGGTTGGAAAGGACCTTAAGATCATCCAGTTCCAACCCCCCTGCCATAAGCATAACCCATGCCACCCAAGGCTTTGTCCAACCTGGCCTTGAACACTGCCAGGGATGGAGCATTCACGACTTCCTTGGGCAACCCATTCCAGTGCCTCATCACCCTAACAGTAAAGAATTTCTTCCTTATATCCAACCTAAACCTTCCCTGTTTGAGCTTTAACCCATTACCCTTGTCCTGTCACTACAGTCCCTAACGAAGAGTCCCTTCCCAGCATCCCTATAGGCCCCCTTCAGATACAGAACTTTCTTATGCCTACTGAAAAAAATCAGGAAAAGAAAAACATAACGTTTTACTCCATTATAATATTTCTTTATAGAGCTCTTCTTCTTACATGCAATTGCACATGCTAAGCAAAACCACCTTCATGCAGCATAGATGTACCATAAGAACATTGATGGGGATAGGAGGATTTTTGCCTGTGTTCATACACTGCAGTTCAAATTAATTAAGAATTAATTTAGGGCTGTCTTAAGACCTGATAACAGTGCTCCCTGTTGATTTGTTGGTTTAGGAGTACACAAATATAAAGCAGAATAGCAGATGTTCTAGCTTTGTATAAGAAAACCTCCCTACCATATATTTCTAACAATGTCAAGAAAATCCATAGGGAAATGTCTGGACCATATGCTTGACACTGCATATCAGGCAAGAACTGACCTTCTAGATAGAAATGTTCAAGCCAAAAGCCTTAGCAGTGTCCTTCTGATTTGCTTTGCTTCATATTCAGTATACAATAAGCACACTAGAGGACTGAGCACTGATGGCTGTCACATCTGAGAGGCGGTAATAACTCTCATTACATCTGCCACTGCAACTAAAAATGCAGATTCAGCTGACAAACCATCTAAATTTGGCTGAAGGAAGGAAAGCAATTTGGCAGATAAGAAATTAAAAATATTATGGTCCTTCATTTTGCTGCTCCTGCTTTACACAAGTACTGGTCCAAATTCAGCAAATGTACACATGCAGAATATCATAAAACAGCAATTCAAGTCTGTATATTTTATTACAGGAAAAGGACTGAATCTTTTAAAATACACCTATGTTCCAAGGCAAGTGCATCTTTTGCAGAAAAGTCAACAATTTTTCAAACACTGCCTTCTCCAGTGTAAAATCGCATAATCTGTCAAAGTAGTCTATGGAAGTGTGGTTAAAAAGGCCAGTAGATTGCAAGTTGTCATAATCTTAAGGGTCCTACTGGGAAAAGTCAGGCTGACGTACAGTGGTTGTAAGGACCTTTATTTCAACTTGGTAAAGAGGTAATTGCATGCTTTCCAGTATTCCAAAGAAACAAAATGGACTCAGTTGAACTAAAGCCACCTTCTTTTTTTTTAGAGCAATAATAAATCCATTTAAATAGAGACTCTACCAATTTATTTCACTGACAAATGTGCACTCCATCTACAATCTGGCCATCTCATATTCAGTAATTTGTTGTCATAAGTAAATGCTTCTTGAAGGGTGGGGGGATGACAGACATACTTCTCTTTCTCTGGGTGAAATATTTCTGGATGCACATGTGGAACATTAAGTTGCTTTTTATTTCTGTCTGCCACTCTTTACACCTAGCAAAGGGGGCATATTAACTGCAGAGCATTCCAATTTACCGACTGTATTACCTCAAACCAGCAAAAGCAGTAACTGCATGTAAACCTGATGGCTGAGGTTTAAGTTGCATGCAAACCCTTCCCATTCTCCAACCTGATTTCAGAGAACTCCAAAGGTGATGACAACCATAAAAAGGGAGTAGCTTGAGTGACAGATGGGTTTGTGAAAGCAAAGCAACACAAATGAGTAGACCTTAGAAGTGGCTGCTTTGATTGTATTGCATCACTCTGCTTGAATGGCATTTCTGTTAGAAAAACAGCTATAGTAGAAGGCAGTTTGCAATGTTACCAGTGCACAGAAATTGAAGTCACATAACTACCTAAGTGTAGTAAGGTGAATTATCATTCAGCCTAAAGAAATAGCTTACAGTATTGACATGTTAAAGTCCAAGAGGCAACGAAAAGCTTTTCCACAAGCCTACTTCAAGATAGGAGCTAATGGAAGAATGTATGTATGCACCTCCTTGTGTGATGTGAAAGGGCATTTATGTTTCAATTTGTTTTCCAATTCTGTGCATACTGTTTTAAATATGACATAGTAATAGGGCTTTTTTTAACTACATAAAAATGTTAGTACATATTTTTGAGTTTTCTAGAGGGGCTGTAAGAGTTGTTATAGCCATGCCTAGATGACATAGGAGCAGCATAAGGAATTGACAGTGGTAGCAAGTAGCAGAACACGTAGTTTCTAGTAAAAGAGTATATATGCATGGGTACAGCTAACAAAAGCAATTCCCACTGAAGCTTTTCAAAACATTAAAATGTAAATGAAGGTTACTTCAGGAAGGGCAAGTCAACTAGGTGATCTGTTGGCTTGTTTTCACAGAAGACATTACAAAACTGCTATGATTTTATGCTAAGAATTAGTTATTATTACCCTGCTTATTTATTTATACCTTTGTTGGTATTTTTAATCTCTTGAATAAAAATATGATTTCTTTAACTTTAATTAATGTCTGCACATGACTTATTTATTTGAGTACCAAAAGCTTAATACATTTATCCCAGGTTTGCTGATAGGTGCTTCTCCTGGTGTTTTAGAAGTAAGCCCTTAAATTTTATACTAGCTGTTGTTGCTCTCTGTCAAGTCTTGGCAGGAGGGTTATGCAATCACTTTTTTAGAAAAAGGATTATATCAAATTACAAATTTAATCCAATTATCAGATTGATTATATCCTTCCTAATTAATCCCTTAAACTCCATAAAACAAATATGAATTGCAGGAGTTCTGCTTAGCTGTAAGTCCTCAGAAAAACAAGGTATTATCAATTTAGTGATATTTGACACAGGAAAGTCCCAGCCATGTAGAATGAGTAAAGACAGAGCCAGCTTAAAGTGAACATTGAGACCGTGGCTTAAAGTTATTATGCCTGAATTATGTTTTAATTAGGGTCAGAGAATAACTCAATTCCCAACTCTGATATTTACCACATAAGACTTAGTATTGGTAATACTGAAATGACAAATATAAATTGAAGAAATAATAAAATCGTACAGATCAATAAATACCTGTTGCTGAACATAGACATTATTGTATGTGAATGTTGACCATTGTTCCACAATTTCTTTTGAATTGTCTTAGTTGTCTGAAAAACCTCTGCTGTATGAAAAATCTATGCCAAACAGAGTTATAATTCATGTAATGTGTCAACAAAAAACCCCAAACAAACAAATCTGTGTGCTTACAATGACTTGGGCAGTGGTGGAAGGTTCAGAGGAAACCACACACAAAGAAAGCTTGATTCTGTTGCAGAATAGTGGCTACAGGAGATGGAGTTTCAATACCTTTCTGGAAGTTGATAACTTAGAATTTCAGTTAATGATTTTAAATATTCCAGGATTAAATGTTGGAGAATCTTCTGATAGGTTAGAGCTTTCTTGCTTGTCGTTGCCTAACTACAGACGTTGCTGAAGCCATCAAAGGATTTTGACCGTGCAGACAAATTCACAACTATCTGTATCAACTATGGTGATATTAAGAGGCTACAGAGTAGAAAACATTGCACAGGAAAAAAAAAAAAAAAAAGGGCAAAAAACCAGTTTTTAATAGAAAATAAAATTTCTTCTTGCACTTATTAAGACAATAGTTTGGTTAATTTCTCTTCTTGATAATTCTTCAAAAGCTGTTGAAGGAAATAGGGGGCACTTTTCCTACCATTTCAGGCATTCAGGCTGAGAAACAAAAATTGACTCAGTACATAAATCTGTGTACATAAAGTCAGAGAGATGCTGGAAATTTGAAAGGTTAAGGCATTATTTTTTTCCTTTAAATCCCTAAATCAAAATTCAAGACTCAGAATTCAAAGCTATTTTTTAAAATACAGGTTGCCAAAATAAAATTGGAAAGAGAGAAATACACCAATTATGCATTAATTCACCCCAAAATACATATAATCTTTTATATATACAAGTAGTGGCTTTTTAATTGTCCTTTATTTTTGGAACTCAGCTTTTCAACCTCTAACAGTATACTTGATATACAAAACCCAACAGAAATTTTATATATTATGTTAGTCAACATGAAAAGCTTTTCTCCCTTAGAATTGTATTTTGAGAGCCTAAGATTTATATACTTACATGTCTCAAAGGGACAAGATTAATGTCTGATACACCTCTTGCAGATGATGACTCTGGTGAATCTCTTTTTCATGTGTCAAAACTTTACTTAAAATTAAATCTAAAGATTCCTCTTGCAGTATTTTTATCAAACTTCATTATGAGTGTGATCTACGAAGCACAATAAACTTTTAATATTCCCAAAAGGGGAAATGCAGGATATGAATCTAAATTGCTAGCATGATGAATATCTATGAATATATAAAAATCTAAAACCACACTGTCGTTATACAGAAAAACATATTTCCCTAGCATACATGTTCAAATAAGGAAGACTGGACAAAAGATTTATCTCACAGAGAAGACGGGAATTGTGTACAGCTTTTAAATTAAATAGTTTTCCTAAGCTGCAGCAACCTAGTAAAGCCTGTTGATGAAGCCTATTGCCAAGAAAATCTCTTCTGTGCAAAGTTTCTAGCACATAAGTTCAGGCTAGAAATAAGTGAGAAGATCTTTGTTTAAGAAAGAAGCTTTGCCCTTTTCATTCTGCTGTCCTTCTTCTATTCACATTTTAGTGGGCAATTTTTGTCTTTTCATTTTCTCCAGACCTCCATGACTTTAGAGGTCAAGCTGAAACACTTGTTAAATTAATTAGTACCATATAAAGAAGTTGCAATCAGAGATGTAGCATCACATTCACTATTTAACCAGTATCTGGGAAGAAAAGGAAGGAACAGCCTTCCTTCTCTATCCCATCTCTGCTTCTAGCACTTTGTTCTCACCCTTCCATGCAGCAGAAAAGTAGTACTAGCTATAAGGATGTTGTGCTTATTTACTCATCTTTAGAGATTCCTTTCACCTTACTTTTACCACCACATTTCTCTCTGAAGCTGTCTGGCATACTTATTTTGTAACACATCTAAGTACAGAACAGTCTGGGTTTCTACCACTACACCAAGTTCAAAATGACTTTTTATAAAACTGGAAAATGTGCTTTCAGAATGTTTCTAATGCTCCTCAAAGGCAGGCTTGGTTCCCACTTCACAGAAATGTAAAAAACCCCAAACATAAACCCTTTATTTTAAACTGCTAAATTTGGATACTAGATAGATTTGTTTCAGACATATATTATCAGAATTATTTACTTCACTATAGTACTGGTACCTTAACATACCTTAACCAACTTGAAATATTTTGTTAGTTCAGCAAATGTTTCCTATTGCTAGTTAATGCAATCTTTGAGAAGTTTTCAGTTGTCTTTCCTTTGCTACTACCAGCATCTGTCTTATGCAGATTCCTCTTGTGGTGATTAAGTCATGCATAGTTTTGAAATAAAGTACAATCAGAAAGAGTTAACCATAAGAATAAAAAGTGTGGCTAAAATGCTGAAATTGCTGCAAGCTCTACTCAGTAACAATTCAAGTCAGCAAACATTCAGAGGCAATCTAATAATTTTATATTAATTTTTTTCTCATAATTATTCATATGTGCAATTTGTAGGCAAGCTGAATGTGGAGTAATACACATATAGCAGAGACATAGTTACTGGCACAGAGCAAGAATTACTGAAGAATGCTGTAGAGTTCCTTTTCTAGTGTTAGTTCTTCCCTGAAGCATGCCACATACTTAATTTCACATGAAAAGCAATGCTGTGACACTGTATTACCCCCACAAATGCCAGGCCTCTCCATCTCCAGCCCTGGTCAATTTGCCACTAAAATTCTTCGTGAGGCTACCAAAAACTCTTCCAGATTTGATAACTAATATTTGAACATTTTCTTTTTGTCAAAGGTTAAAAAGTTATCAGAAACATCTCTAATTGCTGTGCTAAAATTAGGACTGTTCTCAATGGATTTATAAAGAGAAAAATAGAAGGCAATTAAAAAAAAAAAAAATATATATATATATATAAATAAACGTCCTTATACAGGGTATATTTGATGCATCAATGCTAACAGATAGGCACTGGCAATTGTTACTGAAATTGTAAAATGTTTTTTATCATTATTTTGCTTCTCAGATGCCTGTAAATGTAACTATAAAATTCTCAGTCTACTTGGTTGGCCAATTTGAGATGGAGATTTTTTTTTTTCCCACATTAATAAAATTCCATACAATTTTCAGTGGAAGAAACCAGAACTTGCATCTTTTTCTCTCTGCGCATTACAGTCATGATATATGGGTGAGAAGGCTAACAATTAATAGTTGTTAAGTACACTGTGTCCCATTCAGGCCTCAGCTTCATTACATCTCTAGACGCTCATTCATGGCAGAGGATAGTTGTGTGTATCTGGAGTTAAGTCTACAATGATACTTCACACTTTGGATAACTATGTTAATAAAAACGTACAAAAAGGTAGATTAACAGGAGGGTTTATAAGTTTTGACACTGTGTAGTGGAGCAAGACTGATTTTACTAGGCTTAGTAATTGTTCTGTTTAAAGCATAAAGCCTTTTTTATTCACTAAGCTATGAGATTCACAGTCATCTTTAACTAAAAGGGTGTGTCTTCTATAATTTTTATCAATCCTTATCAATCCTTATCATTAGCTTATCAGTCAAGCATAAACAATTTTATATATTATATTTTAAACTATTAGATGTTTTCTTTAGAGCAGTTCCATACATGCTTCCACGTACTTTAAGGGCAACTAATTCTATTAAACCAGAAATTATTCACAAAAAGATAAGGGGCTTTAATATATTTTTTACTGTAGAAGACACTAAATAAGCACCTGCTTATTACATTAGGTATTGCTTCTACCACACAATTACTTTTGCTTAGGAGAGATGGGGAGAATCTGATGTACATCTGATGGAAACTGATGGACAGGGGTAGAGCAGTTGACATCATCTATCTGAACATGGGCAAAGCATTCGGCACTGTCCCAAATGACATCCTTGTCTCTAAATTGGAGAGACATCGATTTGATAGGTGGACCACTCGGTGGATAAAGAACTGGCTGGATGGGCGCACACAGAGAGTTGTGGTCAATGGCTGAATGTCCAGCTGGAGACCAGTAACGAGTGGTGTCCCTCAGGGATCGGTGTTGGGACCGGTCTTGTTCAACATCCTTGTTGCTGACATGGACAGTGGGATTGAGTGCGCCCTCAGCAAGTTTGCCGATGACACCAAGCTGTGTGGTTCGGTGGATAC
>JBCJKH010061470.1:0-12318 GCA_039877255.1 Loriculus beryllinus
CAGAGCCCTATCAGCTACAGAGGATGCAGTGATAAGTTCTTCAAATTTGACATTACCAAGTTCTAGTTGGTGGTTTACTGGTCCAAATACCATCTGAAACTGAGCCCCCGGGAGCCCTGGCTGTTGCTCACTGGTGAACCATTCCTGCAGCTCCTGCTTCTTTCTGGCCACAGAAAGGATTCTGTCAGTTACATGAAGATTTCAGACTGTGGGACACCCTTATAAATTTTTAGTAGGGTGAAGGAAGCAGTAAAAATAGCAAAAGCATCCCTCCAATACCCTGCACTGTCTAATTTGGCAGTTCCTGTGCCACATTCGACACATTCTGTAATGCTAACAAGCACTTAAATACACCACAAAACAACAATAAACATTAACAGTCCTGTTTGTAGTTGCTGCGCAATATAACATAAAACTAAATTAATTCTGCCACAGTTCCATTTTTCTTTAAAGAGTGGTTAGTGATTAAAAAAAACCCAACACAACAGTGTTTTGTTGTTTGCTGATATAACAATTACAGCCAGCTGAAAAGTTTTGGTTTTCCTCTTTTTCAATTAAAAGTAAAACAAAAGGAAATCTGAACACGCCCCTCCCCAAAAAAAAAAAAAAGAAAACAAACCCAAAACAAAACAAAAAAAAACCCGACAAACCATCACTCTCTCTGAAATTAAAGTAACACTCAGATGACAAAGGCAAAACCACCTCAGATTTGTTTACCAAAGATGTTGCTGTAAGGATATGGCTGTAACCAAGGGGAAAAAAAGCAATGAATATTTAAATAAGTCAGTTTGGCACATTACTTCACCTTTAAGAAACTTACTACTATTATATTACAGATTGCTTGATTCTTCCCTTATGTCAAGGGTCAATCCAAGGAAAGTTTTCTTCCTGCTTCAAGCTAAATAAGTTTTAATGGCTTGCCTGATATGTCAACCTAAATATCTCCCTGCTTTCAGTCCAGAAAAAAAAGAAGACAGTTTTCACTATTTCATTATTATAGAAAGGTATTTCAGAATGCCAGCAGTTAACTAGGAAGAAAGGCAGCAGGGCATCACAGAAGACTTGTTGCAATGCATGCAAGGCAAACATGCAAAAATGAACTCTATAAGAGGACAATGAAGAGCAAAAATCAATTCAGAAGTAATCTTCTAAGAGTGGTTAAGAAAACATTAATACAGGAATTACAAGCTGAAAAGCTACAATTCAAGAAAGGGAGGTGTAATTTGCATTGCATGAGAAAAACAAATATTATTTTACCCAGGCACATAATTCATAATACTGGGTTTTCTTTCATATCAAAGATCAATTCTCTCATCACTCAGAGGGGAATTATATTTAAAAAATTATCTCCATACGTACTCAATCTTGTCTTTTGGCAAAAACTTTTGACTGACAGATCCAAAGTCAAATGCCTGGTTACACTGGAGTTAATTAAATGTATTCACTGTTTATAACAATTTTATTATTCCATTTACCTTTTCACCACAGGAAAAGAAATATCATCTTTGCACCAATAGATTATTTTGTTCGGTGCAAAATGATACAGAACTCAAGGGACAGAGTAAGCAAGGCAGATTTGTAATCTTTAAAGTGCTGTGTGATATAGAAACCATCTTATCCTAAATTATATTTCAACATCAGAAATCTATTTTATAGATCTGTGTGTTAGCATATATTCCTGCAGAAATCAGTAAATACCAAGTACTCAGAACTTCTTAGTAGATGCTCAGCAGATTTGACAATTAAGCGCCTTATTTCCATATCACAAGAGTATAGCACAAGCTCAGGTCACATTGGAAAGCATTAAACATCATAGTTGAATTCCAAGTTGCTGGGACTTGCACTGTTCAAGATAGCTATTGGTATTGGTTTGGATAGTTTTTTCTGATGATTACAGAGTTTTTATTATGAGTGCCATCTTCAGAACTGCATTTTGAAATTGTGGACAATTTTTTTCTCCACAGAGTCATAGTAAGCTATTGAGCTGCAAAGGCGATGAATGCAGT
Source organism: Loriculus beryllinus (assembly GCA_039877255.1). Lineage (NCBI taxonomy): Eukaryota > Metazoa > Chordata > Aves > Psittaciformes > Psittacidae > Loriculus > Loriculus beryllinus. Next base: position 2,007 of record JBCJKH010061470.1, read on the forward strand.
GATTTACTTGTGATCCACCTGTTCAGCACTTGTGATTAAACACAAGGTGACATCATTCCTGACATCATTTTAGTCTGACACAAGAGACAGTTGGGCATACCCATATGCCTTCACTGCTTTCCCTCAGTCTGACTATAGGAGGAAGTTCTGAGGCGAGTTGCAGGAAAGAATGCTCCATGGAGTGGAGACTTTTGTGAGTGATCCCCATACTCACATATGTGAGGAAAAAATAGTTTCTACCAAAAATATGTCCCTCTTTTGAGACATAAATCTGTCTCAATTCTCTATTAAAAATGTTTTTTTCCTGGAGTGTGAACAGGGCTTTTGGTGCTACATTTGAGGGCTATGGAGCTGCACTTGTAGCCATTGGTAGTAAGAACCAGTTGGGTACTTTATCTGGTATATCTGTATGGTAGTATAAATGGGTCTGTGTATGTCTGGCTGAACAGAGCACCGCCATCATTCCCTGAACACTCCTTTGGAGTAAGTAGATGATTCTTTCTTCTCAGTTTAGCCAGCCGCAGTTTCACCCTTGCTTTTAGCCTATTGCACCCATTTGTACGAAGAAAGCAGTGTAGACAGAGGCCGCAAATGCAGGCCATCTTCCATAATATGTCTCCATACTGTTACCCTAGTTATCCTCTGGTAAGGGTTCATGAGATTCTGGCTCACCCAGTCTGTTATTCAGTACCTGAGAAGCTATAAGTTGCTTTATTCCCCTCAGTCAGTGACCTGGAAACTCTACAGCTGCATTTACATGGTGAGCGGAAAGTCGTAATTTGAGACTGAGGAATGATCTGGCGTGGAGGGCTAGACAGTGCAGGTGCAGGAGGGCTTAAACTGGCTGGAAGCAGGAAGACCAGGGACAGAATGACTCCCTGCAAGGAAGTGAAGTTTGCCTTGGTGGTTGGTAACAACCTTAGTATTGTCTTCTAAGCATTCTGAAATGGGAGCACTCAGGGTCAAAGCTCAGAGGACACCTTTGCGCAGAGCTAGGCTGGAGGATGTGCCCATGGTCACATGCAACCTCTCTCAGAATCAGTGCTAGTGTAAGTTTATGTAAGAAATCAGCCCATGACACACCTTTGCAGGCTTCTTGTAAAAGCCTATGACCTGTGGTCATAGGATTCTGTCCCATGAATTGTTCATTAATATCTTTTTTATGCATTTAAGAACAAAAATTTGTTTACTTCACCTCTAAAGGTCCATTAAAAATTCCTTGGTAAAGTAGTCCAGTGTTTTCCCATGATGTTGCAAAGTATAACATGTCCAGCACAACCTCAATGAGTTTTCTTCTTCCAAGTACGCAGTATTGCACCTTCCACCTACCTCTTACACCACCACCTGCTTGTAACTCTCAAGAGTTTGCATTCCTTGGGCTGTACCACTGATGCAAGCAGGTAGCAGGCCCTGCTCCTACTTCCTCCCTTGGCTGCACTAGGGGATGTTCAGAGGGTCTTCCTCTGTAATTATGAGTCACATTCACATTTATTAACACTTAAAGAGGAGAAAAGGTGAATATGATGATAACTCCTTGAAACCTGTTTCTAACATCATACTTTCCATTAATGATGGCAAGCTAAAGAAAACAAATCAGAATAAAAACAAAATCCAGAACATCCAGATTGCCACAAAGATCATAGAAAGAAATAATTAATTTTGGAAAGTATGCAAAAATGTATATCCATGAAACTAGCCTGGTAGTATTATCTTTATTATAAGAGCAGCTTCATTTTGTTCAATCAGAAGATTGAACAGATACAGAACAGATACAGCCAAGAACTATATTTTGTCATTGTAATGCTTTGCATCACAGGTAGTCTGATTGATTGTGTTGGCTATTAACAGCTGGCTTTTTTTTTTTTTCAGGATGTAATAGAGTAGGCTGAAGCAAAAATTACACTTTCTATTTTATTATTTTTTAATTTCTTGGTGAAGCTAGGAAACAAAGCATAAAATGGTATATATCCCAAGCATGAAATTTAAATAAAATATGTAAATATAACACAAAACTGTAGCAGTCATTTCCTTCACTCACAAGGCAAAAATATTTTAATGAGTAAAAGTATTTCAATCACACTGCAAAACAGCTTTCAAAAGCTGTTTCTTCCTTGAATATATTACTTTAGAGAATATGTAACAATTAGGAAAAGTACTTTTGGAAAAAAAAACCAAAAAAACAAAAAAACCCAACCCAGAAAACCCAGACCTGAATCTGCAAAGTTCATCCCATAAAAAGTCATGCAGCCTCCAAAACAGCTGAAATAAGAAAAGCTGCAAAAATAACAAGCAAATGATTCATACCCATGGGAATGAGCATTTGACAGTTGGTGGTTTGGGGGGAGAGTGGTGGGGGTGATGTTCATCCTGTTTTTTGGGTAAAGGTACAAGTGGGAATTGCAGGCAGCACTTTACACTTCTGCTCCAGCTCTGCTATAGACCTCCCTGAGATACTGAGGCAATCTTTTAAGAGTGCAGTCAGTCAGCATGTATTTCTCTGGTCAACTACAAAAATGTTTGCAGAACTAGTTACCTCTGCCAACATGGTGCAACTGAAAAATGAAGTTTATTTTATTTTGTCTGAAGCAAAGGTATTGGGAATGTTTGAGATGAAAAGGAAATGTTGAAAGCTTTTAGTTTTCTGAAGGTGAAGTTGGCTGCAGAATCTTTGGCTGCAGAAAGTAGCTAATAATTCAGTAGACATTTCAACAAAACTAAACCAAAGAAAATTCTCTGAGATTCTTGCTGAGCTTTAAGAGGGACTGCAAATGTTTTAAAATAAGAACTTCACTCCTCACCCCTGAGGATGAAACAAGTTAGGCAGTATGTCCTGAAGCACAGAATGTGTAGTCCTTACTGTAGGGAATTTATAATTTAAGACCAGAGACTATGAATTACAACTTTATTATTTTATGTGTTTTTTGTTGTTTCTCTCAATCTGAGAGGCCCTGGCTGAAGACCAAGGCCTCAGTTTCCCTTGACACTGTAAACACAGCAAAGTTGTGATGGGCAAAATTCAGCCCAGTTCAACTGCACTAGCTGTTGAAAACATGTCCATTTCCAAACTCTGTTCATAACATTCCTGTTTGCTGTGGCATGGATATCAACATGCCAAGACATCTCTGAAATGTACAACCCATTCCCCTTTGAATCCCAGGGCGCCTTGCACACCCTGTGCATGTGAGGCAGTAACTTTAGCTGCCACAGCCAGCAGCAACATTTGCAGGCACTCTCATAGCACATTATTGCCCCTTAATGCCAACTAAATACTACAGAGACTAGGTGGAAGTGGATAGCAGATCACTTTAACCACAGATACATGCAATGGTGTTCATGTGTTAACGCTAACAACCACAATCAGCTGGTACTGGGTATTTCTCAGGCATCCAGAAGATGTCTACAAAGAATTTTAGAGAGGGATTTGAAGACAGTGTAAACTATTTTACTTCTCCCTAAACATACCATAGGAATGTCAAAAATCATTCAATGTGGCATGTTTGCAAATATTGCTGTGGCTTTACCAGTCTTCTGTCACTAACAGAGGTTGTCACAGATACACAGGAGTGAAAATCAGCCACTTGACTCTCTTTAAAACTGGAAACATAGACACGTTTCATCCAGCTTGGTAGAAAACAAGTCAGTAACAAGACTCATCTTTGATTTATCATTTTCTTAGTGGTTTTTCTCTGACCATGTCTTAAGTCTGACCAGAAAATCAGGGAGAAATGCACCCCACACTAGAGTATTAGCACAAAATCAAATCCTGCTCCAGTATTTCTGAAGTCCACGGAGTAGCTTTAAATTGTGAGGGTTTTTACTCTACAGTGATGTCTGTTTCACCTGGGCAATCTACTTGAGTCCTGGCAGAGAGATAACCACCCTCCCCAACTCTGGAATTGAAACTGTATGAAGCACTTTCGGGCACCATCTGCACACAGCATATTTCAGCCTGAGGGGAGCAGCATCCTGAATACTAATGTACAGGCTAACATGGCTAGCCCCTACAAACAAGAATACCATTTTATTAGGATTATTAATTGGACGGCAGGAGTAGATGACGTGCAGATCTGGTTTATGCGTGGGTTCTGCATAAGCAGGAGTGAATCTGAAACTGGCATCACTGGATGCTGGAAGCTCCTACAGGGTAGCTGTTACTTTAGCCTGTGGGACACATTGGCTGTTGGCTTACAATATTGTTAGAAGCTTTTCTGGGGATTTTTCAGAAGGCATTTCAAACTTCTTATAACTCTGTGAAATGACAGTTGGGGGGGGGAAAAATAAAGGAAGGCTAAAACACCTTTAAGTGATGAAAAATTTCTTTTCCAAAGGAGAGTTTTTCATTTCTTTCTGCAAATAATTTATAATGTATTTCTCCCTGTCTGGGTTCTGCTGATCTTTAGTTGTCCAACTTTCTCATCTTTCACTGAGCTTAGACATCTGTCTTACCTACCATTAATTCTTGGAAGGCTGAAGCAGTGTGTATATTCATCTAGAGCTATTTCACTCCCACTCTTTTTACAACTAGCATCCATCTGCTTCTTCTCTAACCACATGTCTGCATAAAGCCCAGCCCTTTGCCTTTTCAAGTAACTGTATTAACTGGCCTGCTGTTTTTCATTTCCAGCTTGTTCACTGAAGTTCCTGGGTTTGTCATGTCAATACTTTTGTCAACATACACAAAGTAAGTATAATAAATAGGGGAATAAGTAGTTCAAAGCACATTTGTAATTGAAGATAGGCACATTTTTGGCAACCCAAGAGATAATATTTAATCTATAATAAAATGCCAGTGTTTTAAGATTGCAAACTTTTTTTTCCCCAGTTTTAATTTTTGCTTATTGAAGAAAATTTGCATTCCAAATGGTTCATTTTAAAACCACTTTTAAGGAGGATTATACTTTTTGTAGGGTGAGTTAGTACATCTTCTAACCAATTTCACCAATGTAAATATTCCCAAAATTTCCTCCCCACCCAGAAAACTATCCTTGCTTTTATTGAACTGATTTTCCTCCCCACAAAAGAAAAATAATGCATCTTGCTCTACAAGAAAGCAGTTTGACTCAAATTCTGTGTAACAATTGATGCTTCTTTTACAAATTAATTTAATGAATTAATGATAAACAATGAATGAAATAATGACTAATTTCCATCTTTATCCCGCATGGCTCTATACATAGAGTTACATATACAGGCTGTGACAAAAAGAAGCTAATATAGAAAGCCTTACTTTGTACTTATCTCAGATAATTCATGGCTTGATCCTAGAAGCAATATTCCTCTTTATATCTTCTTTATATTTTTCTTGAAAACAATGTTTCAGATTCTTGGCCTTTGTTGTTCCATGAGCCTAAGGATTTCTTAATTTCTTCTATGCAGGCATGAAATGACAGTTCCTTTAATAAGCAAGATTATAAACTGGATTTTTTTGTTTGTTTTGTTTTGACAAGATGCAAAGCATCCTGTTGTTTCAATTTTAATCTTCCTTTTGCCCATGGGTGATTAAGCTCTTTTCAGAAGTTTGTTTGTTAAACACATATTTAGCTAATTTAGAAATGACTGGTAGAAATTAATTATATTAACATAGCATGTATTATTTACCAGAGACATCTATTATCCTATTAATATGTATTTCCTAAACATAAATTGTTTCCTCAATAATAGAAATTCTCTGGACAAACTGTAGATAGCATTCATTTCTCTTCTGAGCATCTCGGATCGTCTTTTATATGTAGAGGCATATGAAGTCTGTTAAAATAGTTTGGAACATGCTTATTACTGAGAATGCATAGTTCATTTTTCATTTGACTCAGCTGTTAAAAAAATATTATTTTTTTCTTCAAAAATAAACAAATATGTTTCTAGTATGATGAGAACATGTCCAATTCCACTTGTTCCTATCTTCTCTGACAGAAAAGGAGACGTCAAGTTTGATTCCTCGTACGCGTCAAGCACTGATTTGACTGTGGTGATTTTTCTGAACACAGCAAGATGACATATCCTCTGAGTTTTCTCTGTGTTTAGTCATTGAGATTCAACAAATTGAGTTGTTTACTGGAAAAGTTAGCTGGTCATAAAGTGTTAAAAGAGAATGTGACTAAACTGACTTGAGAATAATAAATCACGTGTATGTATCCTGTGTTATTTTCATTTACTTCTATCCCACACTCTTGCTTTTTTTATTTTTTATGTATTATTATAATTATCATTATTATTTCTTATGTTAGGAAATAGCCTGATTACCAGACGTTCATGGGGCCACAAGAAAACAACATAAATTTTTTTAAAATTGTCTCTTTTGTCATACTACTGGATGAATACTTCATATAAATAATTAAATTTAACAGACAAATAAAACTATATCATTTCCAAATAATTTTCAGTAAACACTGTCATTATCTAAATCCTTCAGACTACATAAATATTACTTTTTCTGGCATCTGAATGTTTCATCAAATACTACTTTTTCTGTATTCTAAGGAGGTGTGAAAACTGCATCAAATGAGGTTTTAGAAACTCTCCATGACCCTAATCTACCTAAATTCTAATTCTGATTTTTTTCCTCTAGATATTTAGGTCAAATTCTTGAAAGCAACAAAGAAACTGGCATTTTAGGTATTGTACAAGGCATTTAAAACTCAGCTTGAATGTCCCATGGAAAGAATACTGGATAGGCCATGACACACAGACCTGCCAGAAGTCTCTAACTTGGTTTAAGATTAAAACTACACACAACAGAAAGCTCAATAGATTGTTGGATAAAGTATCCAATTGTAGATGGAAAACATCTAATTTTAACCTTTATCAGAATTATTCACTTACTTAGACCAAATTTTTCAAGTAAACTGTGAGTTACTACAGTACTCTTTGAAAATATGTCTCCTTTCCCTCACCAACTGTACACTGATGTATTTATCCAACTGTGAAGAGTCGCTCCAGGTGACAGCATACTTCCAAGTTTCTCTTGGAGTATTTTCAGTGTTACTGGCCAGATACATAGGGATAGTTGGAAGCAAAGAGAAAAGTAGAAAACATTCAAATGGAGGACAGAGACTCTCAAGAATAATTTAAATAAAAAAAGAAAAGTGTGTTATATAAATTCAGGATTTGGGTGTCCTGCACACAGATGTGAGCTGACAGCTGTCTACATGGTAAACTGATGCCCTGGTTTCAGCTGGGATAGAGTTAATTTTCTTCCCAGAGGCTGAACCCCGCTGTGTTTTGGCTTTAATCTGAGAACAATGCTGATAACACACCGATGTTTTAGTTGTTGCTAAGTAGCACTTGCCCTAACCAAGGACTTTTCATGCTCTGCCAGTGAGGAAGGGCACAAGAAGCCCTGAGAGGGAGTGAGCAAGCAGCTGTATAGTACTTACTTGTCAACTTGGGTTAAACCACAACAGCTGATCAAAGTTAAGTCACCTCTGACTGGCACCTGATCTTTATAAATCGTCGTTTTCATCTTCTTAGACCAAGTCTCTGTCCATCCAGTTCAGAATGTGTACAGATTATATTCACCTGCAAAGGAGCAGTGAGCTAGAGGTATTAAGAGAATGCAGTCGCAAAGAAAGTAAGAAGTAAACAGCAATGACTTTGGGTTTGCTATTGGCATATCTGGCAGACTACTCACTGAATAGTATTGCATCTATTAAATAATCTCTCTGGGTAAGGTTGCTGAAGTAAAGACTCCTAAGGGATGAACTGAGAGCTGGACTGGGGCCATAACCTCCTTAAAAAAATGTAATGAAGTGTCTGTGTATATCATACCTGAAGTTATCATTCATACTGATTGCAGAAAAACATTTTTGGAGGGAAAAAAAACACAAACAAAAGCAAAACAAACAAACAAACAAACCTCAAAAAGCAACATAAGAAATTAAGATATTCTTTCCAGTAGAGAGTTTATTGGTTGATTTATATATTCAGTTGTTAATTGCATGTATCTTCCAGGAACAGGCCCATTGAGACAGATATCTTCTTCAAGAGATCCTGGGGCTATCAAGACACAAAGGCACTCATTTTTCCATCAGAGACTTCCTCAGTATATTTTCTTAACAAAATGAAGACACATTTCCTGGAGCATTATGAACCTCCAGGGGCTAAAAAAATCCTTGTAGAGAAATAACCAAAGCTAAATTACACATTAAATATCATGATAACTCTTTGTGTAGTAACTTTAATGCCAAAACAATATTAGTTCTAGTTTATATGTATTGTTAGACTTTTCAATACTATCTGAAATAGATGGAGCCAACAAATAACAGAGACATAATGGGTAATTCCCCTGGCTTTAATGAATCCCACCACAGCCTTTAGAAAACTTTGCAGTACTGAGTTATTTTGTCAACATTAGCTACACAGTTAATGAAAACTTGTATGCTGCTCAAGTTTGAGTTAGAAGGAAGGCAGATTCAGCAACACTTGGGGATGTTTTGCATATCTGTTTCTTTGTGGTCTCCATTAATGTAGCGTTTTAGACTTCAGCAGAACATTTAAGTAAGGAGTAAATTTAAGTAAGGAGTAAATTTAAGTAAGGAGTAAATCTCAAGCAGCCCCTTGGGATTTCCATGTTTCCAGTGTTCTCATCATTTTCCTAGCATGCTCCAGTATCAGGGAAGTGGAAGACAGATGCTTTTGGAGGATGTTCTCTTCATTTTTGTCAACATTATTTTCCATTGCTTATTTCTAGTTACTATAAACAAAGCAAATTTGTCTTCATTGATTGGAGAAAGTGACCATATAGGTAAAGGATTTTTAGAGTTACTTTCCTTATTATTAGAGTTATTCTTCACTCTGTTGCATTTCTGTAACTTATCTCTTTCAGTTACATTTCCTGGATGTAAATGAGATCAGTTTCCTACTTGATAACTTAAGATGTTACTTATGCTACTACCAAAACTTCACATTATTAAAATAATTCAGACATTCTGTATGAACTGTATTCTCATTTCCCCATTTTGTGAGTTTTATGGCAAGGCAGAATACAGGCTAAGATCCTCAGCTCACTTAAAAATAACTGGCCTTGCTGACTTGATTTTAGGTCGTTTGGGCATATGGCTGTTCTGCCAATGGCCTTTAACAGATCCTTCAGTGGGATCTATTTTTAATGCAATGATGAACATTCTTTTTCTAAGACTCAGATTAATAGATATGATAGAAAAAAGTAAAACTGATCTATTTATTGATAAATAATTGACATTTATTTTCTTCAAACAATGGCCAGACGAGTCAATTGCAGTTACATATTTCATCATGTAAATTTCTTTTTATTAATTTTCCTGAGATTATTCCTGGAATATCAGATATTTAGACACAGGTGATATTCTTCCTTTTCTGTCACAGAAAATCTGTAGGATATTTTAGCCCTTTAAAATAAATTTTATACAAATAAATTTGCTATGAAAACCATTACATAGCAAAATATAAGTTTTTTTTAATTGTCCTGGGTTCAGCAGTAGCAGTCAGTTTTCTCCTTCTTAGTAGCTGGTGCAATGCTGTGGTTTTGACTCTCAGCCTGAGAGCAATGCTGATAACACTGATGTTTTTATTTGCTGCTCAGTAATGTTTACTCCAATGAAGGACTTTCTGAGTCTCGTGCTCTTCCAGGGAGGAGAGGAAGTCAGGACAAAGCAGAGACAGGATTGCTGACACAAGCTAATCAAAGAGGTATTCCATATCACAGCATGTCATGCCCAGTATATAAGCTGGAGGCAGTTACCTGGAAGGGCTACATCGCTGCTCTGGTCAGGCTGTGTATCAGTCAGCAGGTGGTGAGCGGTTGTATTCTCTTCCATTGTTGTTTCCCATATCATTATTAGTGGTGGTAGCAGTAGTGATTTTGTGTTATACCTTAGTTACTACAACTCATGAGAGTTACATTCTTTCGATTCTCCTCCCCATCCCTCTGGGAGAGGGGTGGGGATGGTAGAGGGGAGAGTGAACGAGTGGCTGTGTGGCTATGAGCTACCAGCTGGGCTTAAACCACAACATTCAGAATCTCAATTAGGCCATATTTCCATGAGATATCAAACTTCTCACACCATTGTAACAGTTGTCTTTTTTAAAGATAGGTGTAACATCACAGTATTCTCAGGTTTTCCATTAATGTGCCAATCCATTTGTATAGCAGCAGTGTACCAATCCAGATTGTCATATAGAATCATATAGTTGATAGCTGTGGGGTGATGACTTGGCATGATGTCCTGGGTTCAGCAGTAGCAGTCATTCTTTCTTCCTCTTAGTAGCTGGTGCAGTGCTGTGTTTTTGACTTTCAGCCTGGGAACAGAACTGATAAGAGCAATGTTTTTAGTTACTG
>JBCJKH010061476.1:0-13199 GCA_039877255.1 Loriculus beryllinus
GATCAGATGAGATCGGGCGTTTTCGGGGTGGTGTGGCCGTAGGCAGCCACTCCTCTGCCACCACCGCACTCAGCCACTGCCGCTGGGATTTTCCTCTACCGCCGGTCAGCAAGACCCAGTACCCGGCACAGCCCATCCCTGGTGCTGCTGTCACCCACACACAACCCCCCAAAACACTGAGCCTCCCAAAGCATGAGTCAGGGCTCCATGGCCCTGCCAGCGCCCCTCATCCCAGCCTTGTTAGTGCCAGCATTAATGAGAGCGGGATGCCGGAATGGCCAAATCCAACTGGAGCCACTCGTGCTCTTGCACCAGCCATGTGTTTATCTCGGCACAGGCCTATGGCATTGGCGGTGTTTGGGTTTGGCACATCTAGGGCAGAGGCAGATGTGATCTCCTGGGGATCAGGGATCAGGGCACAGCCCACAGTGGGGGTCATGGGACCGCTCTATCCCCTGTCCCTTGGGTGTCCCCCAGCTCTGTCCCCAAAGTGGGCTGTACACGGGACCCCCCTGTCCACATCCCTTGGGTGCCTGGTTCCTGCGTGTCCCCCAGCTCCGTCCCCATGCCAGGGGGGATGTGAGACCCCCATGTTTGACTCTGTCCTTGTGTCCCCAGGCTTCTGGACCCCCAGCAAGGGGCAGGCATGGACGCATCTCACGACAGGGACAACAGGACCTTCTTTCAGGTCCTTCTGACCTTCTTCATTGATATCGAGGTGAGGATGGCACTGGGGGGCTAGGTGGGACAGTGAGGTGGTCCCTGCGTGCCTTGACTCCCCTGTCCCCACCATCCCCAGCTCCACGAGCATGCAGCATACTTGGTGGACAGCCTGTGGGACTGCGCCGGGCCCCAGCTGCGGGACTGGGAGACCATCAGTGCTTTGCTGCTGGAGAAATCACCTGCTAAGGGTATGGTGCTGGGGGGAGACACCAGAACATGCTGGGATATCATGGAGGAGGCACCAGGAGGCACTGAGGTGGCACTGGGAGATCCTGTGAGAAACTGAGAAGCACTGGGATGATGCTTTGAGACACAGGGAGGCATGGGGATGCCACTGGGAGGCACTGGGAGATGCTGGGGGACATTCTTGGGACATGCCAGGATGTTACCGAAAGATACTGGGATGTCAGTGGGAGGCATTAGGACAGCCATGGAACACTCTCAGATGTCCCTGTGTTGGCTATGTCATAGCCACTGCACTGGTGGGCAGTCAGGACTCATACTGGGATGTACTGGGATGCTCCGTGCCCCCATGATGCAGCAGATGGGGAGGTGCTGATTGCATTCCAACCCTCATTCCAACCCTCCCCCCCATTCCCGAGGTCTGGGAGACCAGCAGGAGAAGGCACTGGTGGAGATGCTGGCAGCCAGCGTGGTCCAGGCAGCTGAGGGGCAACCACCTGTGGGCCGTGAGCCAGTCAAGAAGGTAACGGGGCTGGGAGGGGGCAAAATTGGGGTGGGGGGGGTTGGGAGGAGTCCCCCCTTGACCCCCTCTTCTTGTCCCCAGCCTTCATCCCGAGAGCGGAAGGTGCAGATGGAGGAAAGAATCCGCCTTACCCACTGCCTTATCCCAGCTCTTCCCAAGCTGCTGGGCAAGGTGACGGGGAGGGGGGACACCCCACTGGAATCCCCAGGGGTCTGGGGGGGTCGCTGTTGACCCCCCCTTTGTCTTTCTCATCCTCTCACTGTCATGTTTCCCCCCCCAACCCAGTTTTCAGCAGATGCTGAGAAGGCGGCTCCGCTCCTGGAGATCTTGTGCTGCTTCGACCTCAGCATCTATTGCACCGGGCGGCTGGAGAAGGTGTTGTCCCCTGGTGTCTCTCCTCTTTGTGTCACCCCCCCAGGTAGCATCCAATCCCCCCAGGACAGGGGCTGAGTCATTTTGCTCCTCAAAACTGTTGGGACAGGAATGGGATGCAGCGTGTTCCCCAAATGTCCCTTTTGGTGGTCAAGTGCCCCCCATCACCCCAGAGTGTCCATGGCTGTCCCCATCCTCACAAGGGGGGTCCATATGTCCCCATGAGGAGTCCCTGTGTGCCTTTGTCCCTGTGGGGAGGTGACGTGTCTCTCCTGCAGCACCTGGAGCTGGTGCTGGAGCAGCTGGAGGAGGTGGTGCAGAAACACACGGAGCAGACGGTGCTGGAAGCTGCATCCCGCGCGCTCCACGCGCTCTGTGACCCTGAGCTGGCCCTGCAGCGGCACGGGGACCGGGTACGGAGCCGCCTGGCTGACCAGCTGGCAGACAAGTTCAACCAGGAGGTCACTGAGATGCTCCAGGTAGAGGGAACAGGGACATGGAGCTGGGGACAGGGACATAGAGCTGGGGACAGGAACCCAGTTAGGACAGGGCTGGGGACAGGGACGTGGAGCAGGGATGGGGCTAGGGACAGGAACACAAAGCTAGGATAGGGCTGGGGACGGGGACACAGAGCTGGACTGGGAACAAGAGAGGGACAAGGACCTGTAGGGATCCTGGTAGCCTGGGTAGTGACAATTGGCAGGGAAAAGCTGGTCTAGGAAGCACTCGATGGGGGAGACAGCAAGGGACCCAGCCAGTTGTGGGTCCTGAACCCTTCATATGATGTCCCCAATCCCTGGCCCTGCCCAGGCCTCATCCCTGGATGAGGAGGAAGTGTACAGCATGGCAGCCACACTGAAGAGAATCTCCATCCTGTTCAAGTGAGTGGGAAGCCACATGCCACCCCTGTGTTTGTGTCCCCAGGGGTCCCCTGGGTGCTCTCATTCCCTTCTGCTCCCCATGTCCCTATCCCCTGGCATCCATGTCCCCACGTCCCGTGTCCCATCTGCTCCCCGTGTTGCCGTCATTCCATCCCCATGTCCCCATGTCCTGTGCCTCATGCTCCACATGTCCCCATCCCTGTCCCCCATGTCCCCTCACCCTGCTGATGCTGCTTTGTCCCTGCAGCGCCCATGACCTGACGCCCTGGCAGCTCTTTGATCCCTGCACCCAGCTCCTGCAACATGCAGTGGACACGGGGGAGGTGCCACCACAGGTACCACGCTGGGGACACAGCGCTGGGGACACCCTGGGGACACAATGAGGTACATCTCTCACCCACATCCATCCCTGCAGGTCCTTGTCCCCACCATCACCTGCCTCTATTTCCACATCCTCTGGGAGCTCTCTTGCTTGCCCAGCACCGATGTCCCTGAGGTGAGTGGCTACCAGGACAATTTGGGGTTGCCCCTGTGTCCCTAAAGGCCATCGTGTCGCTAAATACCACCATGTCCCCAAATATCACCATGTCCCCCTGCCCAGGAGCAGCTACAGAGCCTGAAGACCAAAGTCATCACCTTCTACTCGTTGTGCCACAACTGCCTGTCCGACGTGGACACTGGCGTCCAGGAACAGGTACACAGGGACCTGGAGGGATGGGAAGAGATGGAACCAGCCCTGATGCCAAGCCCATCCTTGTGTTCTCAGGCCTTCAGAGTGCTCAGCGACCTGCTGCTGGTGTTTGGACCACAGTTGCCAGAGGGTGGGCGAGAGGAGCTGGCTCCGCTGGTGCTACATCCTGATGCTGAGCTGCAATCCCAACTGGCCGCCTTCCTCATGGACCACGTCTTCTATCCTGCTTGTAGCCATGAGGAGCTCTTGGCCACCGGTAAATCACTGGGTGACCCTTGCCCCTCCTTTAATTGTCCCCCTGTAATTGTGCTCCCCTTAATTGTCCTCTCCTGTCCCCATAGAGGACAGCGAGAGCCGCATCGAGGAGCTGCACCAACGCCGGGTGCTTCTGGCCGGCTTCTGCAAACTCATCATCTACGGCGTCTTGGAGCTCAGCGCCGCTTCCGACATCTTCAAGCACTACACCAAGGTAACGGGGTGCACCAGGGCGGGTCCCTGCTGTCCCCACAACACCTTGGGCACACGGGGTCCTGTCCCTCCCTCCCCAGTTTTACAGCGATTATGGGGACATCATCAAAGAAACGCTCAACTTGACCCGGCAGATCGACCGGCAGGAGTGGGCTCGAACCCTGCTCCTCAGCCTGCAGCAGGTTGGGGGGGTGGGGGCTGTGTAGGGTGTGTGTTGGGGGGCCTGAGGGGAGCCTGGGGCCTGCAGGGGTCTCTGGAGGGCTGCTCTGGGGTGGTCTGGGAGGCTCCAGGTTGTGTGGACGGGGTTTGAGGGAGAAGTCTGAGAGTCTGGGGGTACTCCAGGGGGTTGGGTGGGTCTGAAGTGGTCTCCAGGTGGGTCTGAGGGGGGCTTTGGGGTGCTCTAGGGAGGTTTGGGGAGCTGTAGGTGATGTGGATGGGGTTTGGGGGGGTGTCTTTGGGGAGGTCCAGGGATCTGGAAAGCTCTGGGGGTGCTCCAATGGGGATTGGGGGAGGAGGGTTTCAAAAAGCTCCCCCCTAACCATGTGCCCCCCACCATAGCTGATGACAGAGCTGCTGCACCAAGAAGGTCCTGATATCCGGATGACAGATGCTTTCCCAGATATCCGGGACTTGGCGCGAAGGTTTTCCCTCTTCTTCAGCCTCCAGCAGCTCCGAAGCCGCCCGCTGCTGCTCAACATCCACAGGTAGAGCAGGATGAAAGTGCAGGGGGGGGAGCAGAGGGGATTTTTGGGGGTGTCACCGCCTCCTTATACCTTTATCCCTGCCAGGGAAGGGATTCTGTTCGCTTTCCAGAAGATCCCGGGCTCGGAACCGGGTTTGCCACCACTCAATTTACCCTTCCTGGAGGTACTGAGCGAGTTTTCACCCTGTGTGCTGCGCCCAGATAAAGCTTTGCTGTGAGTTATTTGGGAGGGGGGGCACCCTGGGGCAGGGTCTGGGAGAGTCCTTTCAGGTCTATTTGGGTCCTATTTGGGTCCTCAAGGTCAACATGGGGACCCTGGGGGGATGTGGGGTGTCTGTGTGCCCCGCAGTACCCCACTGACTCCCCCCATACCTTTGTCATCCCCCCCCAGCTTAACCTACCTGGACAAGGTGTCCCGGGAGCAGCTAGGGGTGCTGGCACCGGGTGAAAAGGGGCAGTGGCAGTCCCTTGTCACCTACCGCAACTCGCTACAGCCACAGCATGAGGGGGGGACCGGAGAGAGCAGCCGTGGTGCAGCACCCACCCCACACCCCACCAAGAGACCCCGCCTGGAGGGTGAGGATTGGGGTGCAGGGGGGGGTCGGGGGTCCTGGGGGTTGCATCACCCCCAGCACCCATCTGGGCTCTGTGGGGTTGGGGGGGTCCTCATGCTCAACATCCCCCCCACAGCCCCACCGCATGCCCCCGACTCCAGCCCATTGCCAAGCACCCACCTCTCCAGCCCGGCCTTGACTTCCACCATGTTACGGGGTGACCCCCGGCCCCCCCGGCCGTTGTTCTCTGGCTCCATCCTCTCCTCACCACAGCAGCAGCTCCATGACCCTGTGCTGCAATCGGGTGATGCTGTGAGTGACGGGGGGTATGGGTGGGGGCCACTGAGAGGGGGTATTGAGGGGCTTGGGGGGCTCAGAGTGGGAGTTGGAGGGGAATGGGGCTGCTGGTTGACTGGGGGAAGCAGGGAGGAGAAATCTGGGATATTGGAGGGCACAGGGTGGGCATAGGGCAGGCAGTGGGGCTGTTAGGGGCTCAGGGGGCAACATGGGGTGGACGGGGCTGCTGGGGGGAGGCATTGGTGAGTGCTGGGAAGCATGGGGTAGGCACTGGGGAGGGACCTGGAGGGTGCTGGGGGGCTCAGGAAAGGCAGGGGAGTATTTGGGATGTTGGGGGTCTTAGAGGGGATGAGGAGGGTATGTCTTTTGGGGGCTCAGAGGGCAGAGCATGGGGTAGGTATTGGGGAGGGATGGAGCTTTTGGAGGGCATGGGGGGGTACTGTGATGGTTTCAGAAATCTCCCAGATTCCTGGGAGACTAAAATTTAGAATAGGTAATAAAATTTTGTGGCACAAGTTGAACTCTTCATGGCCATCTGTCTTTGCCCATCTTTAGTAACTGGTTGTTTATCTGGTTTAGAATCTCAGTGTATAATTATAGTATATTGAGATTCTAAGTAATACCTCACCTCAAAGGTAGTTTGAAGGATAGTAATATTGTATTCACCATCAGTGGAAATGCCAGAAGTGTTTTGGAAGTACCTGTATGAGTTACAGTTAAGTGGATATTTATGAATGGGATTATGCAAACAATCTTCATATGTAGAAGCTACAGACTTGCATGGTATATAGTATTTTACATCGAGACTGTGGTTGTAGTGGTCACATTGGGGATTTTTTATTTTAGATTTTTTTTCTGTGGGTAATGACAAATATTAATCCATTTAAACAGTTCCTATGTATTTTAATTACTATGTGGTAAGTTTTTCAGTTAAAAAAAGTGTGAATGAAAATCTTTCCTGGAGCTCTAACTAGAGATAGAAAATATCTTCAAGCCAGATATATTCCAAGGCTTGGGCTGCACCAAGCAGCTCTCTAGCTGTGTTATGAAAATAGTTGCTTTTCCATAGCTGAGGAAGCTTCTTAGCTGCCAGTCCTTGGGGAATTGTTTAGGGAAAATGTCAAAGATTTCACCTGTCTCTCCCACTAGGAAGATACTTCTTGTTACAGGAAGCACAAACTGTGATGAGCTGTGATCATCTACAGTAAATTTCTATCCACAGCCTCGAAAGAAGCTGGTGGATCAGACAAGGTTTGCTCTTCAATTGAAGTGATTTTTGAGATGTGGATTATTGCCTCAGTTTAAACTGGAAAGCACTCTGACCTTCTAGTGGCTTGAGGTTGTAACATTAATTTTCTAACTAAATAATAATTTTATAACTATCTTGTATTATTATTTGTCACTGTGCTAGTTTGAATATTAATATTCTGTGCATGATTACAGTCTTCTTTGGTAACACCTTAAGCCAGAGTTTACTTAGTGCTCTAGCTGATTTTGCAAATTTATTTTAAAAATTCCATTTTAAAGGTATTGATTTCTCTTACTGTAATTTCCAATTTGATATGCCTGTAAGGAAAAGAAAAACCAGAAGTTTATTTTCATTGAATGCAATGTCTGAATTGACCATTTTTTGATAGTATTCAGAGGAAACCATGGAGCAACCGTTTGTATGGCATAGACTATTAGGGCTGTACTGGTTTCATGTTTCTTCATTAGTGATTTCTTGTCTTTTTTTTCCTTCTCTTGCCCATCTGCAAAAAATCCAGTAAGATATAATTTTCCAAAGGTGAGATCCAAGCCATCTCTTCCAACCTTGTCCTTTAAAGGGGACATTATGTAGTTTCGTAGCATAACTAACGCAACGAAAAAATCCCCAACAACCACCAACCAAACAAAAAACCTCCTTAGTCTTTGTGCATTCTCAAATGAATGACTAATCCTTATTTTATACAGGGTTGAAGTAAAACTTCATCTGAAAAACAAACAAAATGAAACTTTGAGGAAAAATAAATCCAGAGCTAAAATGTGTGGTCAAGGCAATTTTTCCTTTGTAAAATGAAATGTTTTGAGTATGGTATGCATGCAAAATGAGTTAGACAAATAATATTTTGATGTAGTAAAATTACTATTTTGGAGTTTATTTCAAGTCTTGAATTTGGATTTAGATCCTTATTTATTTTTCTTGCTTTTGAATAGAAATTTGTCTATTACTTATCTGGCACAATTTTGTATCTTTATGTTTTATCATTAACTAAAGCCATGAGGAAACTTAAAAATGTGTACTAATTTATTTTTTTTTCTTTTTTTCCCCCAACCCTAGGATTTCCTTTACCATAGCGTAGCACAGGTATTGCTCAAAGAGAAAAGTAGGCTTTCGTAAGGCTCCCATTTACCTTTGTCTGTCATTCGAAACAGTGTCCCCTGGCTAAAAGATTAACCAAGGGAATCTGTATTTCATCTTCATATTCCTTCTTCAGGATAGTGGAAAAGGTCATTAATTTCCAGTTCCTGTTCATTGTCATCATATAAGTGACACTCTGTAAAGGGGGTGTAAGAAATTTTTACTTCAAACCTCTGACATTTTATCATTAATCCAGTCGTAAGTTTGAAGTTCTTGAGGTTTTTTTTTCTTCCAGACAGCCATTGGGGCATGTAGATGGTTTGATGTTGCTATGACAAAGTTGATCAGTTTATGACAGCTGGAGGAGCTATTAATCGTATTGTCATTTTGCTCTTCAGCAGAAGTTGCAGCTAAGTGTATGATCTCATTCTTGAACAGTTTTTAGAAAAGCATGTGGAAAATAAATATTAATTATTTTTTGTTGATAGGTATGAGTAGCAAGATAGATATTTTCTCTTTCTTCCTGGTTAAATTGATACCATATTTGTAATAGATACCATATTTGTAATAGATACCATATTTGGTATTCTTCCTGGTTAAATAGATACCATTTTATAATAGATACCATATTTGTGCATGCGTAATATCATTAAATTTCTAATCAGATTACATCATCTTTTTCCTCTCTTAAGCAGTCCTGAAAGTGTGTTGGTTTCTATGAAATTCACAGTCTTCCAAAAGATAATCTGTTTGCCTCCATTCTAAAGCCTCAAAAACAATCCATGCATTACTTTGAAAATGTTAGGTAGAAATAGGCCATAGGCATTTAGAAACATCTTTCAAATTGAATTATTTTTGTTATTTTATGATGGTAAACTATTTTGTATTTTTTGTTGCTGTTATTGTTGTTATGTACTAAACTAATTCTTGTCTGCATATTCCAGTAATATATAATGATGATCATGTTAGGGCACATTATTAAATATGCATGTATATCTTGTATGCCTTGATTACAGAGGTTAATGACACATTATTATGTTTAGTGTGTTAATGCGTTCGGAAGTAGCTTTTCGATAGCTGTACTAAAAGATTATTACCATTTCAAATTTGGCTAGAACTGATGGAATTAGAGTTCTTGAAACTTTATCTGAGTCCCATAGTACTATTCTGTTGCAAAGCTCAAAAAAATAATGGCTTTATCACAACGCTGTATGCCTATTTTACATATGCCTGTTTCAGCTGAGGCAGAAGAGGTTTTAACATTTAAAATTTTCAAAAATGCATAGGTTTTTATCTGGCTTTTTGTTGGGTTTGGGTTTGTTTGGGGTTTTTTTGTGGGTTTTGTTGGGTTTTTTGGTTTTGTTTCTGGTTTTGCTATTTGGTTTTAGTTTTGTAATTTTCAAAGCATGGATCCAATTGAATTAATTGACAATCCTCAGCATTCCATACTTCATTTAGAAACTTGATGGTGGCAGCAAAGATGTGATTGTATAGGTACTCTTCAGTAACTTCATTATCTCAGTCATTTCAAAAATTCCAATTTCAACTTAACAAAGATACGTATAGATAGTTTCATCTATTATACAGATGCAATCATTGACTGGGCAGAACCTACCCTAGGCACTGAATCAGAGACACTATAGGGAAAATTGCATGATTATCAGGTTCTGTGTTATGATTCATTCCAGTGTGCTGTATATTCAGGCTATACAAAGTGCCTAAAACTCACTGTCTCCTCTCTTGAAAATGTTTGACTTGGATTTCAGATGAAACTTTTTATTTCATCAAGGGATAAGATAGAGAGATTCTTGGGATAGAGAAATTTCATAGGTGGTTGCTGAGACTAAGGAAAGTTGGTTTTGTCCCAGAATAACAATTCTAATAGCTGTAGCTTCTTCTTTTAATCTTCCCTTCAACTTCACAGCTTTGTCTGCATATGATTTCTTACATCCTTATCTACTGTGTTTGCATGCATATTCATCTACTTTGATTCTTGCCTTCTCTCTCTGTATGTTCCTTTTCTTGCACTCTGGATCCTCTGGCCTTCCTTCTGGCATTCCCATCAGTTGCTTGTCTTTAAACCAAGAGCATTTTCATTTTCCTCAGAATAAGAGGATGATTGGGGGTTGGAAGCATGTTAAGAACTGGACATCTGGTGGGAGGAGTAAGTGCTAGTGAAGTCCTGCTCAGCTGCCTGTGGCATTGTAGGCACATATGGGACATTAGAAAGTAGGGTTTGTTCTGTGCATAGGAAAAAAAATTAAAAAATACAGGCACTACATACCAATGTCTGCCACGATGCTGTGTAAAGAAGACTTTTCAGTAATTTATCCAAGTTTGGATTCCTTTCCATAAGGAAAACAAATGACATATCCAGGAACTGGAGAAAGGGGTTCTCTAACCTCCTAACTCTGAGGCACTAAAACTTTGAAGTGAATGGTATTGTTCTGCAAACTCTATCTTAGAGTATTTTTCTTTGACACCAAATTAGCAAACTTATTTCAACTTCAGATTTTTAAAAAGTCAGCTTGAGAGGGTGGGAAATATCAGCCAAGACAGTTTAAAATTTAGCAAGCAACTTTTGTCTTGGCAAGTGTTAAGCAACCAGAACAATATATAGAACTGAACTTACTCCAAAAGATTAGAAAATAAAAATAAAAAACCTGTATTAAATACACAGTAACTCTTTAGTTGCAGTAGTTCCAAAAGAGAATGATAAAAAATGCTTCTCAGTTTCTTCTCTAATATTATCAAAGTTTTAAAGATATTCCTATTTGGGATAAGTGGTTTAAAGTAACTTAATCTTTTTCACTAGCTGATACATTTTTTTATGATTGGAGCTAGGCTCTGATCTTTCCCAAACTCTTGTAAAGGAACATACATAATTTCAGAGGTGTGTTTCTTCCTGTATTTCAGTGACAGGTTGGGAATGGCTTGGGATCACTGGCATTCATGAGAAAGCTGTTGACATCTGAATCTACCCCATTGTTCTGACTCATGTCCTGTTCTACAAAATTCTAATGAACTCAGTGGATGTTAGGTGTTGCCACAGTGCCTTCAGACCAAAATTGATGTTGGTCTGTACAGAAGGATAGCTCAATGATTCACACCTTTATAATGATGTTACTGTGCATGGACATAGTCAGTCTGACAGATGTTTAAAAAAGATAAGGATAACTGGGAAAACCAGGGATTATTTAATAAAAGAAAAATAAGTTATTTAAACATGAGGGCTATTCAGTTTCGGTATGTAATGATAAACATCTCTATGGGAACATAGATATTGGTGACAATGTTTTGAGAAATTTCACCAGTTTATTTAACCCTTCCTAAAATTGGATGTCAGCATGTCCTGCTTTCAGCTGGGATTTCTTCTTAGTGTTTGGTACAGTGCTGTGTTTTTGATTTAGTCTGAGAATAATGTTGACAACAAACTGATGTTTTAGTTGTTTTAGTTTTTGCTGAGTAGTGCTTACCCTAGCTCAAGGACTTTTCAGTCTTATGCTCTGCCAGTGAGGAGAGTCACAAAAAGCCAGGAGGGACCAGTCAGGACAGCTGACCCAAACTGGCCAAAGAGGTATTTTATACCATGTCATGTTCAGTGTATAAACTGGGGAGATTTGGTTGAGAGCCACTGATCACTACTCAGGGAGCAGCTGGGCATTGGTCAATGGGTGGTGAATAATCATATTGCATCACTGTTTTTTCTTCTGTTCTTCTTTTTTTCCTTTGCTTTACTATGATTATATTTTACTTTATTTCACTTACAAAACTGTTCTTATCTCAACCTTTGCATTTTTATCTTTTTCCAGTTCTCCTGCCTATTCTGGAGGAGAGGGGTGTCAGATATAAGGGTGGAGGTAGGAGAGGACATTGACTGAGCGAGTGAGTGGATTGTACTTAGTTGCCATCTGGGGTTAAACCATGACAGCAATACTCTCGTGTTCTCAGTAAAAGGAAAGTCAAACATGAGAGAGAGGGGTTACCATATGAAAGCCAGCCAGTGAAGGTTGAGAAGTGAGGCATGATTTTGTTTCATATATACAACAGGAGTTTTAAAGACTATCACCCTCAAAAAAGGTACACTGTTCTCCAGTAGAGTGATTGATCCTTTTGGCCAGACAAGGTCAAGGACCTCTCCAATGCATGTCAGGAAGGCCCATAATAGAGCACATCTTCACTCAGTTACCAGTCAAGAGGTGAGTGTTCCAAGGGGAAAAAATGTGCAATTACTCCTGCTAATTTCAATTGTGTACATGATTTGTAATTCAGAGGAATATTTTCTAGCTTTACTGCCATAGTAGATTGGCTTCTTTCTCTTGCTAACTAGGACATTTCAGTTCCGCTACATAGATACCTGCAGTTAGATCAATAGTAAAGAAAACAGTTCATAATTAACCTAATGAAGATTTAAAAGCTGAATCAAAGCACTTTGAATCAAACCTGTTGACCTTCACAGATGTCTAAACCTGCAATCTAATCATTAGAGAAACTTACTCTCATTCAAACCCTTTACATTTACATACAGGGCTGGCTGAGCTTGCAGAGCTCATTCAGCGGAATCGGCTGAGTTATAGAGTCAAACAGACACAGACCTTTACTTAAGCTGACTTCTCTATTTATTGAGTATTCACTGTAACCGGGGCATAGTCTGAATTATCGTTTCTTATTTCACAGAGAATTGACAAGCTGTGGTGAACTAATAAACTTAAAATTAAGATCCATGCCTCTGTGTGCCACTGAAATTCTCCTGCTGCTTTTCTTCAGTCAACTCTGAGCTTCTTTCCAAAAGTGTGCTGTGTGAATATGATATTCATTGTCTCCACAGAGATAATCAACTAACTCCCAAATGCAGAGAATTCTTCTGCAGTTTGTGTTTAAGAGTTTGTTTTCTCTTAAGGAAAAAAAAAAAAAAAACAAAGATGTATTTTTTTTTTTTTTTAACAAATGCATCCTTTGCTCTTGTCAGACTATGACTAATTGCCTTGACTCCCAGCAGTTTTGCCACAGTATTCTGCTGGGACCAACTAAGGGATCTGACCAGCTGGAGCCAATAATTAGGGCAAAGCAAGTTATCTAGCAGTAGATAACTGTATGCCATACTGTATGCAAACCAGATTCATGGAATGCACCTGGATAACGGCAGTAAAATATATGAAATTTAAATAAAAAGAAAAATATCAACAGAAAGCTACTACATCCAACAGTGAATGAATATAAGTAGTGATGTGTGAAATTATATTATTTACTAAAGAGAAAGAAAAGCTATTTTTACTCTCAGGGGTATGTGTGGTTTTAAATATATTTTACTGCATAGCAGCATACAGAATTTGGTGTAGGTACTGCTTAAACATATTAAAAAAGTAGCCTAATCAGAAAGAGATGTTTCTCAGTTCAATGTTGGTTTTTGATGATCCTTGTAGTAGTCATGTAGTACTCATGAATGTATGGCATCAAAATTTG
>JBCJKH010061480.1:0-18232 GCA_039877255.1 Loriculus beryllinus
TCGAGGAAAACTATATGCAATATTACACAGTATTACTTTGTTTTCCTGCAGTCCCTTAGTCCATGGATGAAACAGCCACAGAATACTCGGGTTTTGATCTGCATTGCAGATTTCAGAGCACTTTTTAACTTTTCATCTTGCCGCAAAGAGCTTGACTGTTATGACTTATTTTACCTTGAGTCCACCATTTTCAGTTCCTTCTCTTTTCCAGCATTGCAACAAATAGGAATATTTTGTCTTGGTTATCTTTCTGTAGTTTAAATAAAAATAATAACAAAAACATTCTTACAGAATCCATGGATATTGAGGAGTAGATATTTTTATCTATGTTTTCTATGTGGTGTAAAGTTAAAAGATATGCCAAGAATTCAAAGCCAATTACTGGAGGAATATTAGAACTTGAGTCGTTCTCACTCTGCAGCCTGCCTGCAGTACTTGGTTGATACTAAAAGCATAGCAATTAAAAGGAAACAGCTGACGTTTTTACATTTCAAAAGTTTTGAATATTCCACAGTAGCCTTGCAAGCCCACATGAAACATGAGGACTTTCTAACTGATTGATATAACTGCTATTGCTTTTAGTTGGAGTTCTTATGTGTTGATATTTTCATTTAATCACCAGAAGTATTGGAGGCTCATAGCTGAAACTCACAGTTAGAACTCCAGGGCAAAATAAGGGATTAAACTTGGATTTCGGTGGCTGGTGTGAAGTTCCAGGGAATAGAAATAATGATTCTGGGGGAGGAATGCAGAGATGCTCACGATGAATAATTATTCAGTGCCTATTAGGAAACACAAGGGTGGGCAAGAGAGATCACAGCGTTAGTTCGAAGTAGGTTTGAAATTCCTGTCTCTCTGCCCTATGCTCCAGTAACTATTCTTTTCCCGTATGAAATGTGGCACTTGCATATTTTGATGTAGAGGAAACAGGTATATACATGTCAGCATGACATTGGCAGTGGCTGGCATCTTTTATGCTGTAGAAACACCTTTATGCCATACTAGCCCGCAAAAGACCTGATGGTATTTAAAAGGTTTGCATTTGTATGTAGCAAGGGTAAGGTGATCAGCATAACAAAAATGCCCATCCTCTTTATCTGTTCCATTTATATACCTCACAGTTGATATGTAAATGATACTGATGAATACTCTGAGTTGTCTTGGTTGTTAGTGTTTATTGCATAAATATATTAGCTTAATTAAATAGTGGCCAATGTAGACAAAACTGTCATAGAAAAGAATAATGATGTGGATAAGCCAACAACTACAGAAGTTTTACCTGATCATGTCTAGCCTTCACCTGATCTACAAAATTGTATTTGAGCAGTGGAAGCACTTTGAACAGGTGAAAAAACCCTGACAGGAGAAAAATAAAACACAAGCCACGTGACATGAGTTAAAGAAAGCTGTCATGTCACTCCCATCCTCAAGGACCCCAGAGAGCTCTTGCAGATCGTTATGGCACAAAGCCTAAGAGGGGCTCAGCTGTGGGATTTACATTAGAGACATATGTGGCCAAACTTTATTATTTTCAAGGCAAATTTTAACACATTTCTTGTTTTCAGTTGCTATTTTCTGTTTGACCTTTGGCCCATGATTGGATTACACATTGCGAATAGCAGTTCTGCATTGTAATTACTACCAGCTGAGTTATCTGGTGATGGGAGATGTGGCCCTCTCAGCTAAATGCTACCAAAGACTATGTGTGGAAGCAATGATTTTCTTTCCCAGGTTGTATTATCATGATGGGTATTTTCAAGTCAGTGTTGGTTTAATTCCTTCTTCCCAGTGCTTTCCACTTTATTTTTGAAATCATGAGTGGTTGTGTCTGCTTGTAGATAGGAGTCCTTGTCCCTCACAACTCTGCAGCTGCTATATTACTCTAGATGGTGAGATTGTGATTGTCTGTGGTGAAATAAATTTGCTGTTCCTTGCAAATGAAGAGATTTGGCTGAGCTGGCTCCTCATAGAGAGCAGAATAGGTAAAGAGTCAGTGCTAATTTGGAAAATCCATTGCATAAGAAGGGGCTGAGAAGGTGGGGGATGGATGGGCAGATTATGTGTCCATTCTCCTCTTTGTACCCACAGATGCTCCTCTACATATCCTTTGTTGCAGGTATCTAGAGCTCACCATCTTATTCAGCTTATGGAGCCTGCTGAATGTTAGAAAGATGGGGGTGATGGACTTGAAGTACAGCAGGGTTTGAGGTACAGAGCTGGGCTTTGCTCTTAAGATAAGGGCTGGGATGGATATGCTGAAGTTTTCTTCTCCTGCTGCCATTTCTACACAAGCTCATTGGTTTAAGACATAACGGAGAAGCAATTGCTATAAGATATTCCAACTAGGATTTAAAAAAAAAAGTTCTTTTATATTTGTGCTTATTGGATGCTACCTCAAGGTCACAGTTTGAATCTGAAATCTTTTGGTACATCTAGAGAAGCAGTATTTTCTGTAATTGTCAGCATGGCAGTATTGAACAACAGTCACTCTTCGAGAAGCACTTAAACATGATCTTGAAAGTAAATTAATTTCTAAATGTGACCTAGATTAAAAATGCAACACATATTAGGAGAAAAACAGTATAAAGCTATTAGTATAAGTATGCACCTAGGTTGAGTGCTTTTTCTTTCAGTTCCACTAATATACTAAGGCTCCCAAACACGTAAGTGTAATTGCATTCAGAGTGTTTGCTCTTCCCATCTGTTTAAGAATTTCTAACAGAAATTCTTAAGGCAATGATAATATAAAATTTCCCATAGGCAAAAGCAAACTTAAAAGCAAAATAGTCTACTTAAAATCTTAATACTTCTGATTGTTTAAGTGAGAATAAAACAAATTTTACCTTTAGGAAGATTTTTACTTTATAAGATTTTTGGAAATAATATTTTGGAAACTACTGTCAGTTGTATTAAAACCTTCAGAAAATCGAAAAAAAAAAAAGTCATTTTATTATAAAAAGAAAAAAAAAAAAAAAAGAACAGCAGCCTAAAAAAACAAACAAACAAAACAACCCAAAACAGCAAGATGTTTACTTAGGGTACCGTAAGTTAAAGACTTGTTATCACAGCCCATTTTTAAGAAGGCATGTCTTCCCTCTCCTCCTTTCTTACACACTGGAACTGATTTAGGCAAAGACAATTCGTTTTTCATTCTAGCGGATGGTGCTTTACTAGGTCTCAGAAGAGATGGAAATTTCCCAATCTGTGCTAATCTTATCGTGATTGACCACATATATTTTTCAGAAGTTGATTCATCTGTTGACAGCTGTGTCCAGTGAGAGTATAAAATATACAGAGTGAAGACCAAATAACTCTCAGGGGATCAATAATAATCTGATGGGCTATTCATTTCAAAGCAATCATCAGGCATGGATAGGTGGTGAACTTCCTCCAAAGCTTACCTTTTCTGTTCTAGGACCCATTCCAGAGAAGAAATTTGCTGACTCCCAGTACCATTTAGAGCAGGATGAATGTTTTCCTGCAATATTAATTTTAACTTCAAATCATACATATTTTGACTTTAAGAATGTATTTCATTTTAAACAATTACTGCAGAGGAAAAAAACTACATCTGGATTTACATAAATGTAAATGTTTTCTTTTGAGAAAGTAAGATTTTTGACATGTTTGGAAAATCCATGTATTAAAAAAATAAAATTAAATCCAAAAATGAAACAAGCCTTCAAATTAATTTCTTTAAGCAGTGACTAATCAGAAAATGAAGGGAGAGGCTTCTCTGATTAAATTCAGACATTTGCACACTTTAAAACAATTAGGATAGAACTCACCCTCCTCTGTTGATGCCTGAAATTAGGTGAGATTAATTCTACTCCAGTTATTTGTACAGTCAGGGATTTTGGTGCTATAAAGGTATAAACAGTTGTCTTTTTATAGCCTTTGGCCTGCATTTTTTTGTGTTTCTGTCATAAACTGAATAGTAATTATCCAGTGCAGATGCTGTTCTGAAGAACTACGGGGTTCAATTCGGGAAAGAGGCAAATGCATTTCTAAGAATCATCATAGAATCATTTAGATCGGAAGAGACCCTTAATATCATTGAGTCCAACCATTAAGCTAACCCTACCAAGTCCATCACTAAACCATGTCCCAAAGTGCCACATCTACAAGTCTTTTAAACATCTCAAAGGATGGTGACTCCACCACTTCCCTAGGCATCCTGTTCCTGTGTTTGACAACCTTTTTGGAGAATTTTTCCAAATATCCAATCTAAACCTCTCCTGGCACAACCTGAGGCTATTTTCTTGTCCAAAGGCTTGCTTTACGGTCTGTAACATTTCTTTTCCACTGATAAGAGGTTCTGTCCTGCTTTCACAATTTGTGTACCACTGAAGATCATTTCCAGTGATTCATAATGAAGGAATCTAATGCTGAAAAGATACCATTTTTTTACTGTCAGCACACTGTAGTGTGGTTTATGTAGTTCAGAAACATTTATTTCTTCTCGGGGTCATGAAGATGGGGGCTATTTATACTTCTGTCTTCTGAGAACTGAAATGGTTGTTGAAGTGTAGACAGCCTTCTTTGAAAACTTTAAAAATCCTCTTTTATCAATAGTGAAAAGGACAATTTGAGTGACATTATAAGCATGAGGAGGGCTGGTTATGTTGCTGCAGCTGGGAGAGGAGGACGTGTGATGCCTGAAGGCAAGAGAATGGCCTGTATGTAATCGAAAAAGGACAGGGAAGATGCAGCATCTGTTGCTGGCCTGTTGGGCCCTTGCTCGAAACACTTCATCTTCCTGGAGAGGAACAATTCACCCAAATGTCTGTCTACCTCTGAACTAGTCAGTAGGCTTTACAGACCAGCGGTACAGAAACACCTCCAAAGGGATAGTTGCTATTAGGAGGGAGCAAATCATATGATAAAATTCATTGATCCGTGGAGGCATTTGTATTCCTCTGATGGACATAAACGGAAGGCTCTGTATTGGAAACGTTAATTTTTTTTGCCTCACTCTCTTCAAATCCAAGTAGTCAGTATACGTAGATTCTCAAGCTGTTTTCTAGAATAACAGGTTTT
This sequence comes from Loriculus beryllinus, assembly GCA_039877255.1. Lineage (NCBI taxonomy): Eukaryota > Metazoa > Chordata > Aves > Psittaciformes > Psittacidae > Loriculus > Loriculus beryllinus. The sequence continues at coordinate 5,041 of JBCJKH010061480.1, forward strand.
CCTTTCTTTTTGCTGTTTCAGCCTGTTAATGAAAGCTTTTAGGAAATCAATGAGTTCTCATTTTCTGGGGCACTTCTAATCTCATAAATGAAAAGTCAAAGTCTATGTTGTGGTTATAAATCATATTTTTATTGCTATTATTTATTTTCCTATTATGATAGTATCTAGAAGCTAAATCAGATCAGCATGTCTCTTGGGATAAACACTTGCAGGTCTCAGCGTGCTCAGAAAGGAAGTTTTTTATCCTATAAACAGTAAAAGTATAATTGCTTGTGTTCCTCCTTTCTTCCCTTTATGTTTATTCTGGAAACCATGGGCTTCAATGAGATTTTCTAGTCTTAAACAATGCTCTCAAAATTGAATCAGTCCTCAGCTGTTGGGCTGTTGTAACAGTAGAAGTGTAAAAAATGAAAAAGAAAAAAACTGTTTTCTATGTAAATAGAATCTATTCAGCAGAAAATCCCCAAACTCAGCACTTTGCAGTAGTTCGGTATCTTTTGAGTGCTGTGTGTGAATCTGGCATTTTCTTCAGCAATGTCAGGGTCTTAGTACTGAACAGCTTGACTCCTACTGGGTCCAGAAAATAGGGCAAAATGGTTTGTTTTGGTGCAGTTGTTCAGCTGGTTATCTTATTACAGTTCCTGCATGCCTGATCATAGACCACAAATTTGTGAAGTCATTAAGTGCTGTTACGGCTATTTAACTCCTAGTGCAGAAACATATGGTATAGGTCCAGCTGCCTCAGGTTTAGCCTGCATTTCAAGAAGACAGCTATTGCTTCAGCTGTCACATGGTGTGTTTTACTAGGCTGGGTTGTAGCATGAGGGAGCTTTGTTTCCAAATTCAACTAATCTTAGGCTTAAAGCAAATCACAGAAAGGTCAATCTCACAGGAAAAGTGCAGAACCCGCTCTAACTCACCATTTCAGGTACTGAACACATCAAAGGTGCATTTAAGACACCTTTTCATTCTGCGTTTGCTCAGACCTGGCATGAACAGTTGTCAGCTGGGTTAAATTAAAGAGTTTGCTCTCAGAAAATTCCTATAAAGAACACTAATTCTTCTGCAATATAAATAATTATCTGCATGAGTTTATTTCCTACTTCAAAGAGCCTGGTAGTTCTTCTGGGGAGGACACAAGTACGTATACCAGTGAAATGAAAAATTACACTTGATTTTTTGGAGCAGTGCTGGCTCTATTGTCTGGTTTGTCAGGGCCTATCCATCAGGAGACCCCAAATTTTATGGTGGCTACTTTCAGAATAAAAAGCCAAACTCATGCTGTTTGAATTTTGTGTAAGTAAACCCATGGAAGTTATTTCTAATTCATTGTTCGCTTTTCTCTTAGTTGGGGCTATTGGTTGGTGAAAACCAATCATTAAATAAACACACTGTGATTAGGAACAGAATTCCTATTTAGCCATAGTAAAGATCATAACGGAAAATTGTACAAAAAAAGAAACCAAAAGCAAAGCCCCAGTGGAAGTTTTGACTGAGGCTATTTTTACATGAAAGATTTTCTAGGTGTGAATTTTTCTTTTATATATTCCCTACAGATGGGATTCCTGTCCCTAAGTTTAGACTTTCACAGTACAGATATGTCCCAGTGAGCAAGTCAGCCCAGGCTGCCTTTATAACTAATGTTAAGAAAGAGAGACTTAAGACTATTTACCTGACCCAATTTATGTATCTTCTTTATGGTAACAGAAATCATCCCATAGAATCCATTGACTGACTAGGTCCCTCTTGACTTTTAAGGGAGCTTAGAGATTTCTCTGCCACTGACAGCTACTCTATTAAACTGAGAAAACCATCCACATCATTTGCAACTCAGAAGAGAACTGGCCTGAGCCATGCCAATCAGACAATTTATTTGTGAGCTCCTGGTTTATATTTTCTACAGATTTTTCCAAAAGCAAAGACTTTTAGGGAACATAAACCATGAAAACTAGTACAGCTCTTCTGAAAAGGAATGGTGTTTTCTCCTAAAAATTACAAATTGCTTTTTATTTTCAGAATTTTCTTTCAAATATGTTACTAGTTTTTATCTGAAGATGGTAAAATGGGCTGTTCTTTCATCCCTATAATCAATTATTTCAAATTAAACCATAGCTTTCTTGGTGTGGAGAAACATTTAGCTAATTATTTCAGTGGAGACTGCATTTTTAATGTTAAACTCACAGAACTGTATTGGAGGAATAGCCAAATAATCTTTGCTCATAATCAGAAGTGAAAAAAGAATTCAGCTCACCTATTGTTAGAGATACATAATGTAAGCATCTGCAATTAAGCCAGATGCTTCTGTCTCTTCTTAGAGGCAGCTACTAGTGTTGTGGCATTTATACATTCATCTGATTTAAATGTGCATTTTATAACAAGATGTGCGTGTTTCAACCACTGGCTGTTAAGGGAAGTCCAGGTGGTTAGCTCTCAGGCAGAGACCACTGCACATCCACATGGTCAGTGTTCTCACCCAGAGCTTCCAGTCAGTATTTGCAGATGACCTACTGCAGCTCCAAGCACAGAAATACTATAATTAACTGTAATACACCAATTATATCATAACAACCTTTAGGATAAGCTGATCAACACCTAAAATTTAAGGATCCTAACTGTTTATTTCACTCAGGAATCTGAAGACTTCAAAAAAGTCTAGGAAATGATGTAAACTCCCGCTTCAGATTTTACATGTTTGTTCTTCTGTTGACATTTTTGGTACCTGGCAAACTAACAATCCCATGCAATTCAGACTAAATAATTTAAATAACCCCTGGAATGTTCCCGCCTAACTCTATCTAATCTTATATTCCAAGACAGAAGCAGACTCACAGAGGCCAAGAAAATTGGTTTGTCCATTATCATAGGTAGTTTTTTCTATCTGTGTTAGAGTATCTCAAAGGATCTGAGATAAAGTGATCATAGACAGGACTCTTTAATCAAAATTTGAGGCAAAAAAATATTTTCTGCCATGTGTCATACGCTGGCTGGCTTATATCTCACATTTAAATGCATTCAAAATAGCTCAGAGGAGCAATACCAGGATAATGTTAAAATCCACATCCTTCTCCAGCTGCTTGTGACAAAATTGTAGGAGGTGACTGAAGGGTGTTTGATCCTCTTTTGAACTCGCTGGGCCTGCACTCCATCCACTCTTTATGGTTTTGGTCTTTTTTTATTCAACCCACATATGGTGTATTTAGGTGAACAGTATGAAACTCAGCTGAGAGGTTGTATCTTGTCATCTGGCTCATTTTAGCAGATTCATCTCCCACTACTCAGAGAAGTGACTAATCACCAAGCTGGTGTCCTTCTGGAGGTGGACATCTTTCGGTGAGGCTTGCTGTACTTTCTGCACGTTAACTTTTGTGGCATTAGGGAAAAGAGAAAAGAGATTTTGATTCAGGATATACCTAAGAGTTTAGTGGAGCTGTGAGTGACAAAGGTATGGGGCAAAACTGAATGAAACAGGGCTCTAAAGCTGGTTTTCCCTCATCTCAAATGATTATTCTGGGATGGTCAAGGCTACTCGTCTCTTATTTTGGCACTAGAAATATTGTCCTAAGAAAAGATATAACAAACTGTTCTGCTTCCACCAGAAGATTTAGCTTTAACTAAATCAATCCTTTTGATAAAAACCAAACCAAAACAAACCAAACCAAAACAACAGAAGAAACACTTTGTCAGTAATTCAAAATTGGCAGTAGTCTGCAAGTACTCACAGCAGTGTAGACACAGCATGTTTCTTCCCACAGGAGAATGGAAAACCTTACATGATCTCCTCTTTCTGCAGAAGCAGCATTAATATGAAAAGGATGAGATGATTGACCCGTCAGTGTTTCCCTCAAAAGCAAATTGAACTAGCCATGGAAATTGGTCTTGAGGTGGAGAAATAAATTGGAAATCAGGTGACATGCTTAGTGGAAAAATGAGTTGTGCAGTGATTTTGGAGAGAAATGATGTAGCACGGGGCAGAATGGGTGATGAGGACAGACTTTGCCGTCCATCTCAAGCCCATGATCTCTTGCGCAGTTGATACTCTTGTGCGTAAAAGGATATCTTCTGTTTAGTGAAATTCTTACTGTAGTGACATTTTGCTGTTAAAGAAGAAGGGACAGTAAAATACATTTTGTCCACATGCAGATCTTTATATGAACTAGTGAACTCTTCTGTTTTGGTTGTTGCTGGTTTGTATTCAGTTTACTGCAAACAGGTTTTCTTTTATAATGTTTTCAAACTCAATCGTTTCTTTTGCGGTGATGGAGAATTAGGAGAGCCCTCCAGTGGCCAAGTGAAAGAAGTCAACAATGCTCTGGCAGTGAGGCAAACAAGTCTAGAAACCAGGCAGAGAAATATGTGCTACATATTTTAAAGGTAGTAACTTACAGTCCTGTTAGGGATGACTTATATCCTACTTACATCAGTCCTTTAATCCAGAAGAATTCCATAGCACTTGACAAACTCTTTATTCCTGAATGAAATAGTTACTCATTCATCATTTCTGTCTAGGAAGGGCTATTTGCATGAAGGGAAAAATATTTTAGGGATAAACTATAGGTTTTGTATTTAATAACTTTACAGGAATTGAAAATGAAGAGAACTTTGTCCTCACTGAAGTAATTCTTAGTATTCAGACTGCAATAACTGCAGAAAAAAGTCTCTGCAAAAATAAATATTTATTCATTAAATAGCCCCCAAAGGCAAAGTTGTGATGATCAGGTGCTTGTTGTGTGCAGTATTATATAAATAAATGATGATTCTGATGATTTTATTAGATTGGGAAAGAGAAGAAGTGCTGAAAAATAGTATCTTTTCCAGGCATCAGTCTTCAGAGCTTGACATCTACTTAGGATCACTGCCAGTTAGCAACACTGTGACTGGCTACTGTGACTGGGAGGTCAGAGATTTTTTGAAAGGTTAATAAGATTTGATAGGCCCATAAATGAAGCAGCACTTGCTTAGCAATGAGAAGTTATCTTCTCTTTGCTATTGAGTGTGAGAGCATATGAATGACAGAGTGTTTAATTAGAGTGTTACATGTTTTTCCAGAACTCTTTCTTTAATATTCATTGCAGTGAGATGTGCAGTTTACCAAATACAAAACAAATTAACACATCATGGGAAAAGAAACCCAGCTGTGCTGTCAAGTAGATAGGAAGTGCCACACTTACCAGGATTAATATTTTGCTGCAACTGCTATTAAAATATCTATCACAGTATCAGCTCTTCTATTTTATTTAATGACAGTTACATGTATTTTACTGAAATAAATTTATTTTAATGTTGGTGCTTATTTCAGTCTTCAACTGTTTTGCATTGAATTCTTGGGTTCTGATCCTTGGCTTTTGTAAAAATCCACTGTAACCAATGCAGATGTAACCAGTTATAGATTGAGCTCTCCTTGTCTAAACACTTGATAAGAACAGAAAAACATTGGTTTTGAGGGTTTAAACTGTTTTCCAAGGTTTATTCTTACTGTGAAAGTTCTTACCAATAAAATGGATGCAGTCAGTTTACAGGTGGCTCAAAGCACATGTTTCAGAATAACAAGATTCTGTAAGCTTTATACAAGACCAATAAAATTTAAGGGAGAACATAATATTTGAACAAATATGTATGCATTTCAACCAAACCAGCATTTAAGTCCTAGTTCAACAAATTACCTTTATTTACCAAGTCACTCAAACTCCTCCTGAGTTCCTGGTCAGTGAAATGTAAGTGTGGGTTTAAAATTAAGCAATGTTTAAGCACCAGAGAGTTCTTCAGTGAAACTGACTTTGAAGAAGGAAACAGCCTTTACTGAAGAGCATGTGCTCAACAATAGGCATGTTTAGAAAAAAAACTAACAAAACTAATCATAAGCCTAATGCATATTTTTCAGTATTCTACAGTGTGTCACTATAATGTGAGCAGGGCATTTTTATTACACAAAATTTTAAGCTGTGACCTGAATGATGTGAAAATATTTTTCTGTTGTACAGTGCACAACAAGTAACTATGGTCACACTAACTACTGTTTTCAGAAACTGCTGTATGTGAGTATGAGTGCCTGTGCATACAATAGAGTTCCCCAACACAATTCATAGCACACAAGGCTCAGTGAAATGGAAGTGTTTCTCTGTCTTTAGTAGAATTCTTCCCCATCAAACCATCTCTATGAACAGTAGTTAATATAATTTATCTTGTAAAGGTAGCCCAATGTAGGCTTTTTTTTTTTTTTCTGCTTTGAAACTGTGCTACACTGCATGATTTGTCGTCTTCAATTTATGCCTAACATATCTACAGTACCAATCTCTGTCTCAGATACATGATGTGTTGGCAGAGCTCTATCTAAAATACAAAGGTATCTAACCATCATCTGAATTACATCCTACTAAGCAGAATATCATAAGAATTATGACTTTGAAGAAAGCGTTTGTCTCCAAATTAGATGAATCATCATTCTCTGAAAATGGCCATTTCCTTGGAGACTGTTAGAGAGCCTAGATACCTGGCTTAGCCTAGACACCCTAGTATTAGATGGATTAAATTGGATGAGATGAATCCTTTTGCTATTATGGACCTCTCAAATATCCAGCCTGTGTAAGCTCTGAGGTACCCTGTGCTACAGAATCAGAAATATTGATCCTGGTAATAAAAATGTCAAACAAAAGGTAGTGTGTCAAGATAGGGGAGATCTGAAGGCATACCAGGAGGTATCCAAAATTATGTAGACAGCAAGGATCACTGAATCCAGACACCCGCACAAACTAACACTACAGAGATAATGTCCTTTCATCCATCTGTTCTGGGTCTGCCGTCTCATATGGTAGCAGTTCAAAAGCACTTTGCAAATCACAAATCAGGGTGTCATCAGGTTCTTTTCCCTTAGTTATCATGGCCCTAAATAATATTGCGATAATCCACTATCATTCCTAATCATTTTAGCTTCTTTCTAATCTGCATTGACTATACCTCACTGTCTGTTACAGAATAATGCTCTTGAGAACTACTGTTTCACTTCTTGAAGTTGACATGACTGATCATGATTTCTTCCACTTAATTTCTAGGCATTTTCTGTTGTGGTTGCTGACTGTCCTACTGGCTAGCTGATAAATTAAAATCTATTATGGTATATAGAATAAAAATCTGTTACATAGAGTAGAGCCTAAGTAATAATATTGAAAGAGTCTCCCTAGTGACATTCCCTTCTGTGAAAAGTTTTTGCTCAGTCTATTATCCAGTAGCTGAGAGGAGCTACATACTAGAGGACCAAGTACTTAAAAGAAAATTTGCTATTGCTCCTCGTTGAGTTTGAGTGAGGCACCTGTGGGCATTTAGAGGTGCACTGTGCACTGATATTGTACTGCTAGCTGGAATTCTGATTATGTCTTCAAGATTATGTGTCCATGCATACAAATTTTTGAGGGAGACCTGATCAGCCCTTGTAATCAATGGACGTCTGAGGTTCTATTTGGTTGCTTAGCTACTGGCGTCCTAGAACATGTGAGACGCTTGAGGACAAAATGCCTGGCCTCCAGCGGCTGCTTCAGTAGGCGTGGGCCTTTCCTAGGTCCTGTGTTTATCTGCCAGACTCCTGTGGCTATCTCGGGTATGCTAGAGTATCTCAGATGGTGTTGGACCTGTACTTTTAGACAGCTGAATCAAAATTTAGATCCTCCTTGGCTATAATGGCAATTTACATACCTCATAAAATACAGATTCAGAGCAATATGAGTATGCAAGCTGGCAACTCTGCAGTGTTTAAATTTGTTATAAGTCCTGGATTTTGCATCTGGGTTGGGCAGACATGCCCAAAGGAGAACACAAGCTACTAGCCTAGGTTCTGAAAGCCAGAATGCTGGTGCCTCTCAAAAATACCCAATTAAGTGCAAGTTGGATGATTTAAAACTATGAGTTGCAATATTGTAGCTACAGTGCTGTATGCTGGGCAATGAAGGCAAGACCCATAACCCAAAGAATTCATTCTCTCACTCCATATGTTAATATTGCTTAGGGTGCCCTGGTAATTAGATCGTGGCAATTTGGAACAGGTTGGTTTTGTTGGTGGGCTAAATCATTCTCTAAAGCATCTGATTTTGGTCACTGTCAGAGATGGGATGCTAGACAATATGACCATATGTTATTTCTGTCCTGTTCTCTGCTTTCTGAGCTATATGTCAAAGTCTGTTATCACGCAGAGTGTGTGTTTTCAGAGGAAATGGGGGACTGTCTTCTGAAGCTCGTATTACCCTCTACTTTTTCTTTCTGTGCTTCCTCCCACCCTAAGGCCATATGGGATGACTACTCAGATCTTCCCAGTGTACACTGAAAGTCGGTACAAGGAAGTGGAGTGAGAGGCAGGGACAGCAGGAGTTTGACTGGTGTGTCCTGAAGTAAGATGTAATAAATCTTGTTGCTTGATGTGTTATAAAGAGGAAAGCAGTGCAATACCCTGATTACATCTTACTTGTCAGTGGTCCAGTTGAACAGAAAGAAAGTGGGACGAATGAGACACACCATCACAGTCATCATTTGTTAAGATGTGACCAAACCTCCATTATTTTTTTTTTATTTGTTTATGCTGTAAACAGAGGACTAGGCCATTGCCAGGCATAAATAAATGTATAAAATATGTCCTTTGTGTTCTTGTATGTCTGTGAAGCACTGACCCTGAATTTGACCATGTATAGAACCAGAGTTATTCTGGAATGAGTGTTTCTGTGCTCTGACATGGTAGATGGTGTTCTGCACATTCACCCAAAACACCTCACTTTCAAAAAAGATAACATTGGCAGTTTTTGAGTGTGTCAAGGTTGGTTCTTTTGTGTGTTTTAATGTTTCCTTGCAATGTCTCATCATTTGTATCACATCACATGATTCATTTGTACAGGTTTTGTAGCTGTAGAGAATGACAAATTAATGTGCTGAAAGAAATATATGAATGTGTAAGTAGAAGCCATTTATTATTTATGCTGTTGCATCTTTTTACACCCACAGTAAATATTTTTTAACATCAATGAAGCTGCAAAGATTTATCATCACACACTTGCATTTTTTAATTTTATCTTTGCTCACTAGAGTCATACTTCACTTCTAGTAATAAAGGATGTCTCCTCTTTCTAACAAATGAGTCAATCATGTGAAACAAATACCTGTTTTTATCTATGTCTGATATTCCTCTCCACATACAACAATTTGCAACTCTGTGTAAATCTCTAGCACATGCATTAAGGATCAGATTTTGGTTAGAAGTGCAGTACTCAGTTTGAGAAGTGGTTTTTGGAGTTTACTCATGTATCAAAGTATAATTCATTGTGAGAAGCTGTGGTGTGTGTGGCAGAGAAGATAGCCATATAGACATTCTGATGGCAGTTACGAGGTCTACTGTCGATCATTACATTGTCATCCATCTCTTACTGCTTGACTTGTCTTGCTCCATATGGTATGAGGCTGTCCTATTCCCACTCTGAAAAATTGTGTTTATATTCATTGCTAGCCTATCTGGAATGAGAAGGAAAGAGAAATATTTTACCAGGTAATGGTCATGCTGTCATTGTATTTGCAAGTGTAGTCAGATCAGTTTTGCAGTGTATGTTGAGAAGGAAGGCCTTCAGGTTTATAGTTCGGAAGCCACTCTGCTAAATTAGCACCTTCCTGAAAGTATACAGTCTTGCATTATTTACCTAGCAGAATAGGCCCACTAACTTTAAAGTCAGATGCTGAAAGGTCATTGCAATAATTAAGGATTGCTGTGGTACATATTTTCAAACAGAAAAAGGAGATGAGAAAAAACTTATTGTGCCATTTGAAACTCTCCTGCCTCATACTTAAAGGTAAAATGCAGAGGTAGATGCTAAGTCCAAATGAGAGCAGCTAGGCTGTATGGATAATTACTTGATGACTCTGTATTTCTGTCATCAAGCTTAAATGTGCCTCTTGATTGTCTTCCAGGGATTTAAAGATGTCATTTCTACAAATAAGAAAAATGTTTCTTTTTATTCCTCTTCCTTCTCCTTCATCTTTCTCTCTGCATGTTTCCATCAAAACCAGGGCAGAAAATCTTTTCTTTGAAATTAATCTGAGTCCTTCCCTCATAGAATCATAGAATCATAGAATACTTAGGGTTGGAAAGGACCTTAAGATCATCTAGTTCCAACCCCCCTGCCATGGGCAGGGACACCTCACACTAATCCATGTCATCCAAGGCTTCGTCCAACTTGGCCTTGAACACTGCCAGGGATGGAGCATTCACAACCCTCCTGGGCAACCCATTCTAGTGCCTCACCACCCTCACACTAAAGAATTTCTTCCTTATATCCAAGCTAAACCTCCCCTGTTTAAGTTTGAACCCGTTACCCCTCGTCCTATCACTACAGTCCCTAATGAAGTCCCTCCTCAGCATCCCTATAGGTGCCCTTCAGATACTGGAATACTGCTATGAGGTCTCCACGCAGCCTTCTCTTCTCCAGTAGACAGAGGCTGCTCAAGACCATGTCTGCCCAGGGGACTGTTTTGGAGAAAAATTTGGCCAAGCAGAGTGCAGCCCTTCCTCTAAATCATCTTTCCTCCGTTTCTTCCCTGCCTTTCCCCTCCCCATCATGTTTTGTCATTCCTCTGGACATTAATCGTGCACAATCACTCTCTGCTGCTGTTACTAACTTTCTGCAGGCTGCTGGGCAGTAGTTTAGGAATCAAGCCTTTCATAGGGATGTGTCTGATTGGAGTCAAATACAGTGTTTGACAGCTGTGAAAAACCACATGAGAAAGTATTTAATAACATATTTTACCTTCTGTAGTGGCAGCAGCTAAGTAGTAGATACGTAGTAGCCGCAGACCTGATTAGTAGTATCGCAGACCTGATAGGTAAGTAGTAGCCACAGACCAGATTTTAATTGGAAAAAGATAGTGATCTAATCAAATGGAAAATTTTGAATCTTAAGATTTATTTTTATGGTGGAGAGATCTGTACACTGTTATGAAGTGCTGTTTCCAAGTGTTTTGCAGTATGATCTCTGGAAAGGGCCATGTGTAAGAAACAACTGCTGCGTGAGGTTCCAACTCTATTGATTTAGCTTGTCAATGTAATTAGATCATATAAATTCAGCTCCTGAAATTTTCTTACCCCCCCTCCCCCTGATTCCAGTGTGAAATGGCAAGTAAATACTTGTGAGGATTTGGGTCTTAAGAGTCTATGCCTTATTTTTCCTACATTCCCAACTAAAACAATACATATTTTCTATTGCTGGCTTTTATACAGAAGGCTTACTTATAACTTGCATTAGTTAGTTATGATAATTTAGTTATGTACAAACTCTGAAACTAATTGGAACTACATGCCTAAAACTCAGCTATTTGTTTCTGCCCTCCAGTGGCTGCGACAGCTACCAGCTAAAAAGAGAAACTGCAAAATTAAACCTTTTGCTCTGTGTGTTCCAACACATAGAATATCAAGAATTAATTTGAAACCACTAGGGACAAGAGGATTTAAATATTACTTCAACCTTAACTTTGAACTTCAAAGCTATTGGTAGACATTCAAACTTCAGTGCTATTTAAACAAGTTCTTCTGGCACTGCAGTTGTGAATTGCATTACCAGCTTCTGTGTAAGGAACATGTCTCATTCCTGCCTTAGGTAAGGAATGAAAAATGCATTTGAGAGATTATCCTCTAAGCAGTCCCTGCTTGAAAGAATTCCTAAACTGAAAGAGCAGGTATGAGGTTTTGAAAGTCAGAGTTGATGTCAACTGACAGACTCATGCATGGTCAGCATTATTTGGCTATGAAGAGCAGACATAATAGCTTCTTAATTTTTTTCATTGTTGGCAACATAAATGTGGACTATAGCTTTTACTTGCTTAAGAACACTTTCTAATTAATTTGACCTAAACTTTCTTCTCTTCCCCCCGTTTTAAGAAATAGATTTTTGTGTGTGTGTGTGGTTTTGTTTTGCGTTGGGTTGGTATGTTTGTTTTTTTTTTTGTTTTTTTTTTGTTTGTTTGTTTGTTTGGTTTTGGGTTGTTTTTTTTAAAGGAGCAAACAGTGCTCTTTGAACTGTAAAAGGTATGCCAGTCATGGACTAGAGCTATGCTTCAAAGCACCTTTAGGTTAATTTCACAGTCCTATTCCCAGCCATTTCACAACAGGTCATTTCTTGACAAGGATCAGCTTGAATGCCTTCTGTCTCTCTCCACATCAGGAACTGTAGCGTGTCCACTTGCCAAAAGAAAAGGGGCTTGTTGGGCAGCTGGGGTTTGATTCTGTGTTCGACTCACAGCAGGTTTCACAGTTTCCATATCAAGCAGGACTCCTTCCCAGAGATAATAGAATTCAGCTGCTATCTTGATAAGTGTTGTGACACTGCAATCAGCTGGATTTCCAAGAGGTGCTCCACACTTTTGAAGTATGGGTCCCTGCACAGTGAATGTGTATGCCAGTGTTCTATAGACTAGTGCTGATGTGGATTGTCTACCGCAGTGCTGAGAGGTGGGCCGCTCACAGGAGCCTACAGGCTGCGTCAGCTTCACCTGCACTGGGGTTCCTCTGATGACCATGGCTCTGAACATGTTATAGATGGAGTGAAATATGCAGCAGAGGTGGGACTTACTTCTGGTAGTAGTGTTCAGTACTAACTGGAGTCTGACTGTTTGTGCATCTGAACAGATTAACCATTCTCCCTTTTGCGACTATTTAGCTATGGATTTTTCTCTGAAAATCCATGAAATTTGTGAATGTTCACCAGCATGCAATGGGGCAAGTTGCATCTGCCAACAAATGTATCTTTGCAAGTATATGCTAAGATGGAATTTGCTTCTTCAGCAAGAGTTTTGCTGGTATTTTAGAATGTTTTAAAAATATTTGAGGCAAAGTGATCTGTTATTTCCAAATAGGAAGATCTGTTTTCTGCTAATGGTTTTTGGCTTTCAGCTATTTCTGGTATAGCTTGAATTACTAACTTAGTTTCAGAAAGGTTTGCTAAGGAATAGAAAAACTCACTAAAAGCACATTCGATAAACTGACATTCAAAATTAGATCCACCCGTCCTGGATTTAGCAGTAGCAGTCATTTTTCCTCCTTCTTAGTAGCTGGTGCTGTGCTGTGTTTTTGACTTTTGGCCTGGCAACAGCACTGATAACACCAATGTTTTTAGTTACTGCTCAAATGTTTACTCTGACCAAGGACTTTGTGAGTCTCATGCTCTGCCAGGGAGGAGGG
>JBCJKH010061480.1:18332-50465 GCA_039877255.1 Loriculus beryllinus
CTCTTGCTGAGAGAGACTGACAACTTTTAAGCCAACTTTAAGAAATAAGAAAACCATAGCGTGGAGACATTAACTGCTATATAGTGACTTATGTTAACCAGGGACAGTATAAGTATTAAGAAAGCATTAGAGGAAAGATCCTTTCCGTTGTCACTGCCGCTTATATGACGGACAGACTGCTGTCTGCTCACTGCTTCCAGTGCCAACAATGTCCTCTACCCAATTCCTGTTTCTCTAACCTGGCCCAGAGTGAGTACATGTTGCAATGTAAACTTAATTGATTTCTTTTGTGCTGCTGTTCTGCCTTCTTACCTGCCATCACTCAGACACTAATCCCGGAAACCAAAGGGTAACGTTAAGCATGGAGGATTGAGTCTTTGTGAGCCTGAGCCACTAGAAAGACAAGGTCTTGGCTCCCAAGAGGGTCTATTGTACTGCTGACTCTATAGAAATAACAGAAACTCATCCAGGCTGGGAAAAAACCTATCTCTGAGAGCTCCAAGAAAAACAGGAATGTTATGAGGGCAAGTCAAATGCCAAGTGTGGCTGCCAGCAGGACACAGACAGTAATGAAAGGTGGGGGAGGTGAAGGACATAATTACATCCAAGAGCTGTACCCTGAGTCAAAAGGCGTAGGGCACTGCTAGCATGGGGTGAGGAAAGTTTAAGGACAAATCTGAAAGAGGGAATGAGCCCAAACACTGCTTTTTACATAACATATTGCTGAGACCACCATGCTTAAGAGTGGGTCAGTATGCCCATTAGTGCTCTAAGTTTGGGTTAGATGCAGATCCAGAGAAGCAAACCAGAACAACCATCCAGTGTCCTGCCACCAGGATGGTTCCACAGTAAATGCTACAGAAGGAGTGAAAGAGAGGAGAAGCACAGAGTAATACCTTGCTGGCAAACTTTCCCAGTCTCCAGCAATTTGTGGCCAAGGACTTCCTGAGTCAGAGGTAATATCTTTGTACTTAATAAGCCCTCGAGTTTTCCTCCAATGAATTTGTCTAAACATGGAGAGGGGAATTTGGGCCTGGACTTTTCAGCTTCATCAGAGACAGTTATCTTTGCTAGAAAGGTTAGCAACAGTTTAATTTGCCTTGAAACTTACCGCAGAGGCTGCAGGTTACAGTTTAATTTGATTTTTAAAAGGGAAAATAAGGTGTGCAAGCTACAGCTGCAGTCAAACAGTTCAAAGGCTTTCTGCTTTTGCCAGAGGCATGTGATAGTTTAATTTGCCAACCAAGCCAAACTAGGCTTTGCATTAAAGTACATTACAATTTGATTACTTGCTGGTGTTGCAATACACAAGTTGATCTAAGGAAGGTGGCCTCTAACATGTTGCTCCAGATTGCAATTGCAAATTTACTTGCTCTTGCTCAGGCCAAGCAATTTGCCAGTAATTTACTGACAAGTCCCTTGTATGTGCCCTGTTTTACACACACATGTTTAAGAAGTACATAGGCAAGCATTTGGTCAATCCAACACAAAATAACAATCCTGTAAATATAAGCTATTCTTTTCCCACTTTCCTGGAGTGTGAAAGACAGATGAACAAATTAGCAATTATTAGTTCCTTTACATAGTAAGAGTAGGGAAGGAAAGCACAGTATCCTGCACTAAGCAACAATCTTCTAAAACCTCCTTTAATGCCATCAAATTCGCAGCATGTTTTACAGTATTCTGTCTAACTAAGTCACAGACCTTTTAAAATACACTATTCCAAATGGAAATACTGCTCCTGTTATACCCTTTCACTACAGGGTAAAGCCGGTTGATGCCAGTTTTCCAGAATGACCTTAAAATGAGGAGAGGCCATGATTTGATGGAAATGTTACAGGACACTCACTATAGAAATGTTAGTGAAGGAGACAGAAAGACACTTGGAGCTAGATACAATTTGCTGTTTAATGTATTAATAAATAAAATGTGACTACAAATCCCACCTAGAAAATAACCCAAAACCAGCTCCAGAGGTGCCCCGTGCAACCTTCAACTCATACACTACTGAAAGTAAGACATCATCTCTGCCTCTATACTGTGGGATGTTCAGACTGTTGTGCAGTGGGAGCTGTGTCCCTAGAAATGTGAACAGAAAGGATATCTTTGATTATAAGCCACACAGCTCGAACGGTTTGGTAGGCAAACACACAGAAGAGTCTTTCTTCCTCCCTGGTATGGCAAACAAATATGAGAAACCCACACTTCAAAGCCCATGGATGACATTTCAAAGAGCAGTTTCCTCATCACTGAAGTCTGGATTCAATCTGAAGAATCTCCTGGGGGAGATGAAGATTACCTAAAAAGATGTCACGAAGGCTCCATCACTAAACTCAGAGGAGTCACTCTTTCTGGAGAACAGAAGGCCATATTCCATCTCGATTATCATCACCCACAATGGTGTGTAAACTTCGTAAGCATGTTAAACACCAAAGGTTTGCTGAACGTAAACCCAGCTGATAAACAGACTACTTAAGTGACCAGGAAACTGTAGGTCTGTATCCGGGTCTGTATGAAAGCATGCCAGGCATGTGACAGGAGTGCAAAAGTGTTAAAGATGCCGCAGTATGAGCAAAGCAAGACAAAACCTCTAGTATCTTATGAGGAAAAAAATCAGACATAATCTATTAAATAGCAAATATATGTAAAGAACATTATTACTTCGTTTTTCTCCTGCTCTTCAGAAGAAAAAAAGGCTGAACAATCACTGCCTCATACAGTATAGTGTGTAAAGGCAATGTCCAATCTTAGAGAGCCTCATTTCATGTATGAGATGAGAAGAGTATCACCCACATTTCAAAATGAAGAAATTCACTCCAGGCACATGAAAGAAAAAGTTGCAAAAGATGCAACCAGAAGAGTTGAAAAAAAAAGGCTCCCATTTCATTAGAAGATGAACCACTTTCCATTACTAACATTGTGGTCAGAATCTGGAATGTCACTGATGCAATGCTAACCATCAAATGACATGAACATGTAGGGCTTGCCTACACAAGGAAGCTGTTGCAAAATAAGCAAGGGTGTGAATGTAGAATGCATTAGCTACTTGGCATTTACTCGCTGTGTGGACGTTCTTATTCTGCACTAGGAGTGCCTTTCGGCTGTGTAGCCTAATCCACTTCCACAGTGGACTTGAGAAAGGCACTGTTGATCCTGGACAGGAGTCGTGAGTGGAAAACTGTTGCTATTGACAGCAGTTTGAAGCCATATCCAAATGATATGGTTGAGTCCTTAGCAGTGCCTGGATGGTCTGTTCCATAAATTCAATTCAAGTTTTCTCAGAACAATCCATGCCAAGTATTCTCTATGTATTAGCTCATAAGCAGAACCCATCTCTATGACATGTCTGAAGAAAAAGTAACATCATCATGTATCTTGCAACCTACATGGTTGGAGGTTGCTTTGCCTGTTTCAGTATCTCATTTATGCATTGTTGTAGTTCATTTACTTCTGAAAGCTGAAATGGTGACATGTTTTCAGGTGGAAAAAGCTTCTGCTAGGAAACATTCCTGGACAGAACTGTTCCAGGGTCACAGAGGGACAGGAAACAAAAAGAGCAGCGATGAGGCAAGTGGACCAGGTAGCACAGCTTCCGAGCAGTGAGTCCCACAGGCTGCTATGCAAATGGTGAGCAGAAAGGCCCCCAGCTAGCCCAAACAATAAGACTATGATTCTGATTATCATTTCAATGTCTCTTCATGTTCTCCTCGCAAGACTTTTTGACAAAGACTTCACTGTGTTTCTATTCTGAACAGCTCTGTTGAAAAACACCTTTAAAAAGTCACCAAAATAATGCTCCCAGCCCTGGTGTCAGGAGAGTGGTGAATACAGACACATGTAGTTTGTCCTGTGTTGAGGCATTGGAATATATATGAGGTATACAGTAAGAGGGCATGAAGCTATAATCTGTGACATTAACCTATTGATTTTGTGATTGGTGAGGATGGCACCAACCCAAAGCTGTCTGAAACTGCAGAGAGAGCACAGGAAAGAGCAATCTCCCACTTCAGGAATCAGCAGGTTTGTAGTACAGGAAACCAGCTCCACTGCCCCCTTCACCCAAAGAAAGCTGGAGAGACAGACCTGCCACTCTACCAGAAAAAGACAGATGTAATATATCACTCTTGAATAAAGACGTGAGTACAAATAGGAAAAAAAGTGAAACTGAAATGGTGGGAATAAAATACTCTTTTCTCCACCTCCACAAACCCAACGTTGAAACACTTGAAAGAAACTTTTAGGTGTGAGATTTCATTTGAAAATTAATATTAATGATGTGAGCAACATTTGCAATCCTTCAGAGCGCTTTCTGAAATGCCTGACTACTTCAAAAAGGAATTTACTTAATTTAGAAGTATGTAACATCAAGTGATTACAATTCAGTGTGCTTCAAAAGCACTATATATACATCCACACAACTTACTGGAGCTGTATTATTAAGATGCATAAAGAGAGAAAAGTTATGTTCATTTCCCAAGATCTTTTTTCTACAGAGGTTTATTTCTTCTGTATTTTACACATGAACTTGACCACTCCAGTTATTCTGAATTCTGCAGTTTTGCACTGCCTGAAGTGCCTCTGCTGAAATGGCCTCTGGGATAAGCAAGAAGCCTCAGCTCTCTGCATGTCATAGCTGTTACTACAGCACCAGGGACTGGAGCTTTTTCATGCTGCAGTGACTCCTCTGGGCATTGGCTGGGCCAGGGCTGCATCTCCCGCTCTGCTCCTGCCTTTGGTCACTGGCCCATGGCCCAACAGCCTCCTCAGAAGAGGAATATTCCTAAAGCAATGAATCACTTCTGGAAGCAATAACACCCAGTTCCTTCTTCTCTTGAACACAACACACTATAAAAAAGGTCAGGTTTTCTACCATGACCATTTGACAGGAGGAAAACTGAGGCACAGGACAGGAATATATCTGGAGCCACTGGCACATTTTGTGTGCTAGACCACTATCTTTGCCATTAGACTACACTGCCTTCCCCCTGAGTTAATAAAGCTATGAACAGTTTCCAAATACATTCTTAGCAAATGCATCAGTTCCATGCTCAAAGCAAAAAATACTCCACAGAAACCAGTATCTGCTAGTAACTGCACAATGCCTGATGGTTTATTTTGAGGAAAGAATCACTTGCAGTGATGAACACATGAGCAGTTTCTGGTAAGTCATATTTATAACATAATGCTTCTCTGCTAAACTACCTGAGACAAGGGGAAAAATTCAGCATCATTAAACATGAACTTGTCAAAACAAGTTAAGAAATAAAACTCAGGTTTTGTTTATTCTTTGTGAAGAGGAACTTCCAGATCTGCCATTGCTTAATCACAATGCGCAAGGTTTTCACTTAGGTTGTATGTGTGCGTATTAAGTCGTTCTGCATAAACAACACTAAGCACACTGAGATCTTCACTATCATAATCCTCAGTAAACAGCTCCCTAAAAGAAATAAAACAAGTTGCTTATCCCAATATATACAGCATCCTCCATGCTGTACATCCATCCAACAATGTCACGGGAGGCTTGTAGAGATAACATAACGCTATCATCAGTTAGGAACAGCTGAACAGCTCTTTTTCTCAACCTGTCTTGTGAGGTAGGATTAGGCTTCTTGAATAGCAGAAAATCTAATGCCAAAGCCCTGAGCTATAAATACTCATAGATTATAACTGCAGCAGCCTGGCAGCTTCTGATGGTAATTAGTAGTTAATTTTAAATCTGATCAATATTTATTTTAAATCTCTCTCTTCACATTCTCATTTGCCAGGGCTCATCTTCAGCAATGCTACGTGCATCAGAAAATCATTACCATTCTATAGGTGTAATCTATATAGCAACATATGCATTTTAGACTTCACCTTGACATTTTTCATAGTGCAGATAATAGACAATCTGGAAATGACTGTGCTTTATGGCAAATGTGCTGGGAAGATTGAGGGTCTTAACTAAGGTCGAGTACAAGTCCCTCAAGGTCTTTGTCTACACTTTCCTCTCCAGATCAGGTTTAAAAGGGTAGTAAAGTGGGACAGAAAGAGAAAGGACTTAAATAACCTCAGCACAGAGGCACACAGAAACAAGAACGGCTAAGCAGGACAAGCAGAGCAAGGGAAACTACTGTTGAATTGATGGGACAGTAGTTGCAGTGTCACTTCAGTTCTTCAGAGTAAGGATAATGAGCACAAAGCTAAATCACATGGCATTCTGCACAATTCATCTTTCTATCAGGATGGAGTAACATTATTGTTGTCTTCTTAAGAACTATTAGCTTTCCTTACACTCTTTGGCTGGCACATCAGCTGTTGCAGAAACACATACAACCTCTACATGAGAAAGATAAAGATTTTATATGTCGAAATAAACAGCTTAATGTAAGTGGAACAATCAAACTGCACCAATTAAGGAAGGAAAACAAGACTAAATACAACAGAGCTACACTAAGGAATCACCATTTCAAAACAATGGAGATAAGGCACAGCCTGTTTTTGTCAATGTTCTGTCACATCAGAAATCAAGCACAGCCCTGCAACCCAGAATTCAGAATTTAGGTTAGGTCAGTGTAACTGAGACTCTTGGGTCTGTACAGGTAATTAAGATTCCTCCTTTGCTACATTTTTGGCTACAGCTAGTAAAAAAATATGTGTGAAATGGGTCCAGTCACTGGAAGGAATGGGAAACCTTTAAGGACAGTATTAGTATATAAAGGGGGATCATTAGAAAGATGGAGAGAGACTTTTTACCAGCATGCAGTGACATAACAATGGGAAATGACTGTAAACTGAAGGAGGGGGTGAGGGGTATTGAAGATGGGGGGTGAGGGAGGTATTCGTTACTATGAGGGGGGTGAGACACTGGAATAGAGAAGCTGTGGATAGTGCATCCCTGGAACCGTTCAAAGCCAGGGTCTTTGAGCAACCTGATCTAGTGGAAGACGTCCATGGCCATGGCAGGGGAATTGGACTAGATTATCTCTAAAGGTCCCTTGAACCCAAACCATTCTGCATTTCCCTGATTCCAAGTTTTTATTTACAGATACCAGTACTGGCAGTTACAGCTCTTTGGGATCAACTGCTACCTTGATATGGCATGTATGCCAATACTAGAGACACGTAACTCAATTTAGGAAATTATTTCTTAGATTAAGAAGCTGAAAAGCACTCTTATTAAAGACCATAAAAGTACTATATCCTTTAAACACTGCAATGCTAGAACATGCCATTCCTGGCCAAATGACACAGTCAAGCTCTGTCCATGGCAAAACACACTCAGCCTTAACTGAAAAACCATTGCGAGCATACACTGCATAGAAGTGTCCTGCTAGCTTCCAATTGCAAAGCTGATCATGATACAGCATCCCATTTCATGTAAAGGAAAACATATAAAGCATCAAAGGGGCTCTTCAGAATGCACATAGTTGAATAATAAATAATCTGAGCCAGGGAGTATGGGGGAATCTGGGAAGCAGCACGAGTCACATGCCTATTTTGTAAACATAGGAAATGATCTCTTCCAAACTTTCAGCTGCTTGAGGTGCTGTCCACCCTTATATGACAAACTCAAGAGGGAAGAGTCACCGTGTTAGTGACACCCACAGGTATGTGGAAAGGGCAGTCATTTAGCAGTAAGCAGAGTTCCTTGGGAAGTGACAGTCTTTGCAATCATGCATTCCTGGGTTACTACATTTGGCCTCTGGCTTGTACAGCACAGAGCTTGAAACCAGGAGCTCGATTATCACTGACAATGCTGATCTGGAATTTCAGGAATGGGTTGTAGTGGGTCCCAGGAAGCAAACAGCATTTATGAAGCAGAGAAACACTCTATACCTTTGCCAACAGGGAATGTTATGTTGCTCCGAGATGTTGCAAGAGCATGCAAGCAGTGTGGGAAAAGTGCAAAACAGAACTGGTGCAGTAGGAACTACAAATGGCATCATGTTATTTACCAGGGGGAGCAGGAAGGCGTATGGAATTTCACACCCCTCAGTGCCTGAAAATATTCCTCAGCAAATTATTAAACAATTAGACTGTAAGAAGCTAAAGGATAACAAGGCAGTAAGAAGCAGTCAGTATCTCTCTTGCCAGATCAAATCATGCCAAACTGACTTAACCTGCTTCTCTGATAGATTAACTGTCCCTACTGGATGAGAGAAGTCAGCTAACATATATATGTTGATTTTAAATAAGAGCTTTTCATGTTCTCCAGATGACATTCTCACAAGCAAACTAAAGAAATTGATATAAATCTTCAGCCAGACACAAGAAACAACACAATAATTATGCTTTCTTCTTATTACAGTTTCTCTTTTTCTAAAACAGATCACGGGTGTAACAATCATTACAGCACTGCCTAAGAACCATAATAGAGATCAAACAAGATCGTACAAGACACTACACACATTCATGAAAAGCTAATTTCTGGCATTGCAGAGCTACAGCCTAAACAATCAGGACAGACAAGGAAGCTGTCTTACCAGCACTGTCAGAGATGGGAAACTGAGGCAGAAAAAAGATTAAGAGCCCCAATTTCAGATGAGCTCAGCAGATTTGCTGCTGAGCTCGCTTAAAATTCTGGCCACAATCACCATCATGGAAATCACCAGATATTGAGCTCCTTTGAAAATCAAACTTCAGTATGAAAATTTGGCCCAGAGGTCTTTTGGAAATCTACATCAAGAGGCTCACCCAAGGTCACCCAGGAAGTCAGTGGCAGGGCTGGGAACTCAACTTACATCTTCTGACTCCCACTCTGGTGCATAACTAATGCAGCTCTGTGCTCTGTTTTAATTAGCTACGGGGAGATCTCAAACCAGAGAATGCTTTTGAAATGAAAGGAAAGAAAACCCTCACAAGTGCATTCATCTTCCTTTCAGAAGCATCAGCAGAACAGGCTACCAGCGACTCACAAGCAGTTGGGATTTCTGGCTTCTGTAACAAGCTTCCGCTGTCTTTTTATCCAAAGATAAACTGTTTGTTGTTTACTTCTCATATAGAAAGAACTGCTCATTTTTTCTCTTATAATTTTATGACTTGCACTATGCCTCTGACCCATACAAATATTTTTCCAGTGACAAATGAGGCTAGAAAAAGGAAGCCTGCAGAGTGCAAAGGCTCCTGAGGATTAGTAGACAACCTCTGGGGCAAGGAGTGGAGATTTATGCTATTGCTTATTATTACTACATTTTTCCCTAGGTAGAGAGAGTCGTTTGAAGTGGTTTCCTTGCTAATGCAATGGCAGAGCAAACTATTTACTTTGCATGTATATGTGGTTGCTTCAGTACCTCTCTTGCTGTTCCTGTGGAACACCTAAGATGCACTGTTTTCAGCAGTCCACAAGTTCTTTCTGGAACATCTGTGTTCTCCATATGTTTTCTGGCTTTGGCAGCATCCATAGGTCTTTAAGCATCCTCCCTGACAAATCTTTGTTGGAGAACTACTGCAGCCATCTCAGGAGAATACAGAAACTTATAACAAAGGTGGGAAACAAGCCAAAGCTAGAGTCTGTAGAAGCTTCTTTTAGACCAACATACTTTGCTAAAACCTAGATGTGGCGTTCTTTGGTCATTGATAAAAATTATAGGTGAGTGTTTGTATTCATACATTTGCAATCAAAAGCTTTAGCCCGCTTTCCTGTAAAAGACAATGTCGGTAGATACACCCAGAGCAGGTCATTTCCTCAGCTCTCTGACCCTGAGACACTGTCTGTGATAGAATCATAGAATAGAATCAGAATCGTTAGGGTTGGAAAGGACCTTAACATCATCCAGTACCAACCCCCCCAGCCATAAGCAGGGACATCCCACACTAAACCATGTCACACAAGGCTTCATCCAGCCTGGCCTTGAACACTGCCAGGGATGGAGCATTCACAACTTCCATGGGCAACCCATTCCAGTGCCTCACCACCCTAACAGTAAACAATTTCTTCCTTATATCCAATCTAAACCTCCCCTGTTTAAGCTTTAACCCATTACCCCTTGTCCTGTCACTCCAGTCCCTAATGAAGAGTCCCTGCCCAGCATCCTTATAGCCCCTCTCACTGAGGATGTAATAAGCATCACAGAGAGTTCATGGCATCTCACATGAACCAGCATCAACTCCATCAGGATTGGACAGAAGTGATGTTCAGCCACATGGCATTGTGCTTGGCCTGCAGACCATAGCACACTTTTGAATCAGTTATTTGGGGATGTAGCCATCTTGTATATATCACCCTCTAGACACAGGCCCATGGCTGTATTAACCAGTTTATAAACTCAGATGATGAGTATGGATGTGGACCTACTTGGATTAAGAGGAAATCCATGTGATGCTTTCGTATTGATAAGGTAAATTCCTGAAAGCCAGCAAAACTGAAGTAAGAAAATTATTAGTGTAAGCAGGATGTTTGATGAATGACATACATTTCTTGTACTCAACTTTGTATTTCGTAACAGAAGAGATGGGTGACTATCGGGCCTGGAAAGTGTTGAACTCTTCACATTAATGAATAGGGAACCTGGGTGATGAAACAGTCACTGCAGTGAGAAAAGGATGAATGTGGTACAGTGGGCTTTTGTTTCTCTGAGGAAGGGAAATAAGAAGAGAAGTGGTGCTTGGGTTTTTTTTTGTTTTGTTTTCTTTTTGCTCTTTTTTCTCCTTTTTGGTTTTTTTTTTTTTTTTTTTCCCTCCCCCTTGTTCCCATCTTGGGTATTGAAATATATAGTGGTCCCTTGATTTTATGGAGGTCGAGTGTCTGAAGAGGAGAGGTGCCTTTAGCAGACACAGCCAAGGAGCAATCAGCTAGTTCTAGTAGTACTGTCACCTCACACTAACACTGCCTACGTCTGCATAGAGGCTGGGTTTTGGTGTTGCTGGTTAAACAGTACATCATCCTTGTTAGTCACTGTTACTGGGGCAAACTAAAATCTATCCTCTGGCTAATTCTACCAGCTGTGCTGGGTTGGAGACAGATTGAGAAACCAGCTCTGTAACAGTAGTGCAAGGGCTGGCATACAGATTTCCATTACCAGGGATTATTGTATTCTGTTTATGAGCAAGACTGATTCCTTTACTGGAAGAGCTGTAGGTTGCTTTCCAATATCTCGTCTGTAAAAGAGGCTTGCTGAGCTCTGTGTGTGTGTGTGTTTACATATTTGTTTGTATGTTTTGTTCACTTCCATAACCTTACATACTCAGATGTTCTTATACAAATCAGTTGTGATATGTCTTGCACACACACACTCAGACAAACCAATGAGTACTACCACATAGTGAATAAGCCCACTTTTAAGTTGACAAAGTATTTCTGCCTGCCAAGTGCAATTACTAGTTTTCTTGGGTTGCTCAGTAATTTTTAAGGCAGATATTTTCTACCTACTGCCTGGCAAGATCTCGTAGTTATTTGTATCAAATGCATCATGAAAGCATACTGCATCAGCAATCAATCAATCAGCAGTGTCACCAGCTACAGTATTTCTGTCAATCTTTCATTTAACTGCATTTGCTTCTTTTATAAAGAGAAATATTTTCATATCAAAGGAGTCAAATTGACATGGTCAGGATTTGATTAGATCCAGACAGAGGGAAACTTTCATTAAGTACTGAATTGTACCCAGGGAAAGTTGCAAAAGTAGCTTTTCAGCAAGAGGCTACAGTAGAACTGGGAAGGGACTGTTAAATAATGGTTCTGATTTGTGGACTGAGGAACAATAAGTTATTTTCTACCTTCAGACTTACTCCTGGACAATTCGTTCGTCGCCTCTGTATTTATTTTTGGGGCATTTTTTTTTTTTTTGGTTGTTAAATATATGTAATGCAGTAGTATTATCTGTGTGATATGTACTGCTTCTGAGTTTCTAAAATTGCCTGAACTGAAAAGATGGAGAGAATAATCATTTTAGATTGAAGATTTTCTTGCTTTTCTCACTTAAATGAAGAAATCATTCTCCTAATTCCGAAAAAAAAAAAAAAAAAAATTGTTTTATTTGGGGAATTTGTTTTGGGTGTTAACCACTATGAAGAACAGTTTTGAAGTGAAATCAAGCTTAGTGTTCAACTCTAATATTTAAACCATTTGAAAAATCTGCAAGAGTTTACACTGGAAAATGCAAGTCAGTGTTTAAGAGCATGAAACATTTACCAAACTTAAAGTTAGTGATTTTTATCTGTCTTTCTTTTTGTAATTTATTAAATGATGCATTCCTTCAAATATTCAGAAAATTCTAGTGCCCAAAGCCTCCAGCCAAGTTTTTGATTCCAGTGCTGCACAAATAGTGTGAGAAAATGGACAAGGCAGACAGTAAGTGAGAAATGAAGACATTTGGTCAGGTTATATGATTTTTCCCCTGCAGAAGAAGAAAAAAGGTATCTTATCAGCATCCTGGACAAGTGCCCTGCTCACTGATTTGCCTCAATAGAAATGGCTGCTGGGGTCAGTGATGGCATTGGGCACTTGCAAATGCTCTCTTCCCGAAGATCTCACAGCCATCACTGAGAGGCTCTGCTTGAGGAACAAAAATAAATTTTCTGAACTGAATTACTATGTCAGGAAGAAGCAAAGAGACTTAAAAGTGTAGAATTAAAGATACTCTGAGGGACAGATGTTTGTGAATTACTTAGAGATTTAGAGCACCCTTTGTCGCCCTCACTTGAAAGCTCAAGAAACAGGGTTTTCTTTGCAAAGCACTGTTTAAAGACAACCAGTATATTGATGGTGGTTGTGTGTGACTGATGCTATATAAGTATTCTCTGTTGTTTGTTGATATTAGAGATGCATTTGACAAAGATATCTGGTGGTAATGACACGGGTCAATTTATTAAAATGCAGATTTCTGAAGAAGGTTGAAATTTTGGGCATGTTCACTTGGGGATGAGATTGTAGATCCAGAGAGAGAAGTGGAGACATGTATTCACTTGCCTCAGAACATAATGCTGCCTAGAGATTTAGGACACTTGTTATTTTTTGTGGGGTTTTAAATATTTAAAACAAAAATACCACAGTGGCTCTCCTCACCTCTCCCCCATTGTAATCTCTAAATTTTAAAAATCTCCATATTCCAAGATGGCAAAATAGCATCCTGGCCAGTTCTCCCATCAGTGCATGTTGTTAATATATTTGCCTTTCTAACCTAGTGATTTTTTTTTTTCTTTTACATTTCTTTGGATAACACAATTCTTTCGGTCCTTAAGAATAAAGAATGAAACCCCTCAGTCTTAAATATGAGTAAAGAGAAAGTCCAAGCCATTGCAGGTGGGAAGATGGATTTTATAGGAAGCCCTATACCACTGCTTTGAACTCAGTGTAAGACTTATGTCCTATCTAAAGCCATGAGCACAGACTGTAAAACAGGAGTTCATTTCTGAAACCCTTTCTTTCTTCTCTCTTCTTTCATTCTTCAAAGCTTCTTTGTTGTCCTTACCTTCTGTCTCTACATTGATCTCTGCTACAACATATATACTTGTCTTCTTTTCTCCCTTACAAGTCAGTTTTCTTTTTACTTCCTCAGAGTCTTCTGAACGTGTGATCCTAGATGATCCTCCTTGACAAGTTTTTGACACTTTCTTGTAAAACTTTCCTTGTATCCTAATATAGCAACTCAGAAAGGCTGGTTAGGTCTAAGCTGTTCTCCAGCATGTCTTGGAGTGCAGAACTTCACCCAGTTCCCATTGCACTGAGTTTTGATTTCCCAATAGATGACCAAACATCTGGAGAACTCCCTCCAAACTTCTTATCTTTCCCCTTCACCAAACTCTTTTATCCTGTTCCATAACAACTTCAGGTTGTCAAGCCTTTGCTATTCTGTTCCCACACTGTGGTTTCCTTGCTTAGAAGTTCTTCCTCAGCCTTGGTGCTCCATCCTTTCTGAAATGCTTGCTCCCTCCTACCAGTGGAAAATGGAAAGTGGCCGTGTTTTTCTTCCTTGTCCCCTCAGTGGCTCATCCTTCACTCCAAAGGTCTCCTCTGTTCTCTGTGCCTTCCTCTACTCTACTGTACATCCCATCCCATCAGCATGAGTGGCTGAAAGATGTGATAATTGCCTCTGTGCCTTGCTTCTCCCAAGCTGGGCTCCCAGCCCTTCTCTCACTCTCCCCACTCTTTTGGTCATTACTCCAGATTCCTTTGTTCTAATACCTCCCTCATCCCAGCTTTTGTTATTTCTCTTTTTTATCAAACCCTGCTCAGGATCCAGTACTGCAGCTACTGGACTGGGTCTGTTCTTCCCCCTTCCTGTCCAAGCATCTCTGCTCATCCTCAGTTCCACACAGTAAAGCCAGGAATTGCTTTGCTTCACAAAAAGCCAGAGGAGTTATGTTCATCTGATGGCTTTTCCTTTCCTCTCTGGCTCTAGTTTGCAGCGAGTATTTTTGCAAAAGCGCTCATCCCCGAAGCTAACAATAAAACTGTCTCTGCATGTGTGTGTGTGTGCGTGCGTGTGTGTGAGAGAGAGAAGAGAGAGCAAGAAGAGGGAGGGAGAGAAAGCAATACAACAGTCTGGCAATGTGAGGCGGCATTGGAGAGCTGCTAGACCAGGAAAGCTGGCTAAGAGACGCAAGCCCCTTACTCTGGGCTCAGTGTGATCCCATTGGTTCCTGAGCTGCTGGTTTAAAGCAAAGAAGAGCTCGGAGGATTGAACTGCACAGCCAGACGCAGACTCTCAGCCAAGTTGTCAGCACGCTGGGAAGAAGAGAGGCTCGCACACACGAGATTGCAGGGTGTCCGCAGCTTGATACTCATTTGTTTCCAGAAAGGAGGAAAGGAGAGGGGACAAAAAAAAAAAACCAAAACAACCCCATACAGAAAAGGGGCAAGGAGCCTGATCCAGTCCAGCAGTCCCAGGGTGAATAATGGATGTGACCATATCTCAGTTCATCTTAGAAGAATTTGATGTCAACTGCAGCCTCCTGGATCATTTACAAGAGACTTTTTTAGAGAGTTCCTCTATCCCTTTCCTGGGCTTTGATGGTAGGAAACATTACCTAGCGGAGGGCTCGGGAAAGCTTTTTAAGTGAAAAGGTTCGGTTTGCTTTGTGATGCAAGTGTGTCGGTGTTGTGCTCTCTAAACTGCTTCTTTTCCCCTTTCTCTCTCCTTTTTTAATGCAAAAGGTCTGTACTGCAATGCCACCACTGATCAGATCGGGACCTGCTGGCCCAGAACCTCTGCAGGGGAACTAGTAGAGAGACCCTGCCCCGAGTTCTTCAATGGGATCAAATACAACACCACAAGTAAGTACAAACTCCTTTCCTTCTCCCACAGATCTGGTGTTGGGAAGGCGCCTGGGGAGATCCAAAATATATTTTCCATCTAAAAAAAAAAAAAAAAAAAAAAGTGTTTTCCTGGGAATCAACATTTCTTCTACATTCCAGTCTGTATATTCAAAATTCCTGCCTGGAATGATTCATATTTCTCAAAAGCACAGACTTTTGTACACGGATTCCTCTTAAGTGTATCTGGGTTCATCCGGGCAGAAATACCCTTTGCAATCTAAGAAGGGTATACTGCGCTTTGTGTGTTTACTCGTGTGTAGATATGCATAACTGAATGTATTTGTATTAGTGTTTCAGACATTTGGATAATTAAAGATCCTTTGGCTTGTGAGGTACTTACTCTAAACACCTAAAAGCTGTATTTTGGAAGCACCCTCCATTTGAGAGGCTGGCTGTGTGAACAGGGGGACAAACTGGGCTGTAAGTTGTATCTAACAAACAGAAGGCTGAGATCTGGAATATATTAAATAGCTTCATCAACGTTGGCTTATGAGTTGGAATGGCTGCATCATTACTGCAAAGGAAACAGTATAGGATGTTATGAAGCAAATAATACTCAAACAAGGGAGCATGGGGGCTCCTTAGAAGTCTCTTGCTTTAGAGATGCTTTAGTCTTAGAGGTAAACAGTCATGATGACTCACTAAAAATTTATTATTCAGGCACTCATTTCCTTTTCCTTATCTGTCAATACTGGTTGCACTTTTTATTGAGAGGTTTTAAGATATTAGTCCCAAATATGTGTACCAACTTGTTTGTCACTCAGTACTCCGTGTGCTTTTGACTGTGGAGACATTTCATTCCGTGTTTCACTCTGAACTGTTGCTCAGGTGTTAGTAGTCTAATTTTCAGGTAGTATTAATTTTTTGGGGTTAGCATTCACTGAAAGTGAATTTGTTGTTTCTCTAGCTTTAAGTGTTAATGGTAAGAAAACCCAATGAAAATTCAACGTATTTGCAATGCAAAACAAAGCCCTCTTTCAGATTTGTTCTTAGAGACCAGCTTCTGTCATCCCTAACTTTGAGCAGTGTAAAGAGGTTACTTCAGAGAACTGCAAGATCATCCTCAAACCCTACATTCTCTGACCTAAGGTATTTGCAATAAAATAGATGGGAACATGCTAGGCTAGGTTATGCTGTCTTTGATTATAGCAGGTAGTCCACTGTTTTCAGGAGAAAATTTCTGAGTATTAAGGACAGATCAGACAAGAGCAAGTGTACCAGAATGGACCCTAAAAAGTACCTCAAAGAAGTATGGTGGGTTTCTTTTCCGTTTCCTTTCTTGGGGGATGTCAGTATTTGCATTGCCTGTTTTTGTTTCTTCAAAAGGAAATAGGGAAGAAAAAAAAAAGAAAGAAAATAAATGCAGTATTGATGATTTCTTATTTGTATCATAATCACAGTGGAAAGAATTTAAATGTTTTTCCCATGCATGGAAGGAAAAAAATCTTGAATACCCTGTTTTATTTTTATGAACTTTGGTAATGCTTTTAGTAGTTCATCAGTGACATCATTCAAAGTTCTTCCTTGCTCCTCTCCTTCTCAGTGGTGGCTAGTGCTTGCATAGTGCTAATAAATTTTCTTAAATCCATTGCTTTTAAAAGAATGACGTGTTAACTAAAGACTGATGAAAATATATTTTCACAATGCTCATGCATTATTTTATCATAGTCTGGGGAAATGAACATTTTGCTAGTCTGGGGAAATGAACATTTTGTTCCTTTCAACATAAAATGTGAGTAGTCACATTGAGAAAATGTATGTTTGCAGGAGTGATTTGTAGTGCATACTAGTGCCCAGAGGTAGTAGTGTATGTAGGTTGCAATAGGAAAATGAAGTACATTGAAGCCACTGTATATATGGCCTTCAGTTGATTTTACACTCTTCCATCTATGTAACTGCTCCGAGTTGTAGTGCAGAAAAGGACAGGAAGGACCATACCAAGATTTCAGTCAACTTGTAAAATCAGTAGCTTATGGGAGTTAGCAGTTGGTGATTAAAGCTTGGGAAAGCAGTAGGACAGCAGGTTAAGATTCGAATACGGAGGTGTGAGCTCCTTTTTGATTTGGAAGACACAGCAATTAGTACATTCAGATCACATCCATGGTTTGGGATGGCCAAATACTGACATGGTCTTACTCCTTCTACTTGCATGATTTCACCACCTTAGTTTGTGGGCTGACTAGAGTGCCATTTGTAATGAGACTTCATATGTTTAAAACAAAGACTGTGTACCTCATGTAGATAATAAGCACAGCCAACTGATAAAAAAAAATGGAAAATCAATCTTGCAAATTTCAGACGTGAATAATACAGCTGCAAAATGAAAATTTGATAAGGAAGTGGCTTGGATCAATATGAGATTTCTGCCTAAGACATGTGTTGTTTTGTTCTGCATTTTGAAGGCAAAGGGAGAAATGGTGATGTGTAATGTTTTTGAGAGTGAATTCAGACAAATTTAGAAAAAGCACCATGTGATGCCTTTTTTCTACTACGGGCTTATCCAGTTCTAGGTCATAACTCAGCTATTTATTATACTGTCATGCATCCTGTCTTTGCAAGCTGACACCTTTTATGAACTGTAGTGTATCTTTAGTTTGGTTGTTTTTTTTTTTTTTATGGCTGTGGGTGCAGTTATTGTTCTAATGTAGGTCAATTTCTGTGATTATTTTTGTTTGGTTTTAGAAACAAAGCTCTCAAAGATTCCAGAGTCCTGCCAGTTTCCTAAAAGTAGTTCATCAGCTTGAGGGAATGAACTCAGTAGCATTTCCTGTAAGCAAAATCTTTTGCATTTTAGACACTAGGAGATCCAGATACCCAGATTGGGAAGTGCCGAGCTATATGAAAAATTTACACTAGACTCAGTCAGGTACAAGGTGTTGAACCATGGCAAACCAGGCTGCCCAAGTTCTGGTACTCACAGGGCTATTTCTGCACTTACTGTGGTCTCTGTGCACATAGTATGTAAGACAAAATGCGACAAATAGGTTGCTTCACATATCAGCTTTGGATGGACCTACCCTGGCTATGTGCTTTTGCATGCATGTTAGCTCAGTCTAACTCAGAACCCCTGAGTGCTCAGATGGGGAATGCTATCAAACCCTGCAGTAAGCCAGCAAAATTTAATGAGAGTATTTGAGTAAAAAAAAATTAAGAATAAGAACTGATGCATAAAAGAATCCTCTCTTGTTTGCTACTATAGAATAAACTGTTTGCTAAAATATTTCCAGTCTAACTGCAAAGAATTCCTGTGGTGATTTTGTGCCTGTGTCTGTGTTTCTGTGTGTGTCTCTTGGGAGCTGCTGAATGATTCAGATAAGTTTCAGCTGGATTCGTAAAACAAAATCTGTTAGTCTCTGAATATTTTTCATCTTTGACACTTTGTTATTTTGGTGGGTTTTCTTTCTCCCTCTTAGGGAAATAAAGTTATGCTGACAAATGAAGATCTCGTGATCCTGAATTATGATTTGTGAGTACAGGCAAAATGTTCTTTGACCAAGGATCTGAAAATGATGCCATACACTTACAACTTTGCAGTTTTGCAGCAAAGCTTATGTATTATTCTCAAAAGAGAAAAAAAGAAGGGGAGGGGAGGGAAATGTATGTGTTGGTGCAGTGTATGTCTGTGCACTTGTCTCTGCTCAGGTTCTATATTTAGCTAAAGATGACAATATCATTGCTGCCCTCTAGATGTGTTTATGCTTTGACAGTGTGAAGCTTTTATTCTTATTTTAGGAAACAGATTAATTCACTTATTAGGATATCCTGAAGCTTGATTAATTCAGCAAATGTGCAATAATGAGACTTTCTGCTGCTTGCAAAGAAGTGGTCATACAGGTTAAGACACACAAATGCAGGTAATTCTAAGTAGGTGTCAACAGCTAATTTAAGTACCTAAGCTTTAATACAAGTTAGTGGAGCTCTAATTGACACAGGGGA
Source organism: Loriculus beryllinus (assembly GCA_039877255.1). Lineage (NCBI taxonomy): Eukaryota > Metazoa > Chordata > Aves > Psittaciformes > Psittacidae > Loriculus > Loriculus beryllinus. The sequence goes on from JBCJKH010061480.1 coordinate 37,507, forward strand.
CAAAGCCTCAGGGAGTTACTCAGCTTAGTCTAAATGTGCAGATCCGTTCAGTAGCCCATGCAGAAATGCTAGTGCCAGTTGATATATCCAGGGGTATTTTGCCTGGTACCTAGTTCCTGTCCCAGGGGCCCAAGGCCTTGTGAAGGTTTGTGCTTTATCTTCCAAGCCTCAAAGGCGTTTCAGATACAGTAAGACAAATGATATAATGCCTGTATTTAGGCAGCTGAATTCAACCCTGGGTGTTTGTTGAGCTGAACTGAATGCACACCTGGGGATTGAGGTAAGACTGCTTTTGTGATCAACAGGAAGAAAAGGTCTCTATAGCTCTAACTCCCTCACTGCATGTCCTGTCACCCCCTCTTAGTGCAGGAAAGCTCTTTGGTTGAGATAGCCACTTCAGATAAGTTTTTTGGGTATTGCAAAAAGCATCCTCATCTTTTCCAGGGACTGTGCTGCCAAACAGGCACAGAAGCACTGCTAAACTTGCACTGATGGGGATTTGGTCCCTCCTTCCCTAACTCCTTGTTCTGAGGGGTGTACACTACCTTTTCCTTCGTGGCCCTCTAACCAGCTGCCTTTTTGAGAATGATTTGGAGAGGGCTGGTGACTTAACGACTGGGCTGTTGTTCACACAGATAAACATCGGAGAAAGAGCCATTGGCACAAGTATGACAGTTGTACCTGTTAACTTAGTTTACTCCACACTGAAAGAAAAATTCCTGCAGTTATTTGATGTCTTGTCTTGAACAGAGGCAAATAATATTTTGTGTGCTTGGGAAAAGGGTGAAGAAGTAAATTAATAGCTTTTCTGTTTTGCATCATCACCCCCACCCCCCCACCCCCCGAAAAGGGTTGAAGAGATTATTTAATTTTTAAAAGAGCAAAAGAGCTATTTTTCATAGGTTAAACAGTCATTTTTTTATCAAGATTGAAACTCCGCTGTTTTTCTTTCTGATTAATTATTGTGCAAAGTTCTCTGGAGTGGTGGCTTCATCTTACATATAAAACATGAGCCTTGCTTGGAAATCATTGCTCACCGAGTCTTATTCAAACTATATGGGTAAGACATGTCCTGATAATTACAAAAATGTGCACTTTTATAAGCAGCTAGCCTAGAGGCTCAATTAACATTTTCACTTGCGTTTTATCTTGTGTATTTTAGTGTCTTGAGCACTTCTGTTGATCACATTCACATTACTTTTTCCTCAGAGGTTATTCTGGTCTGATTTCTAAAGGGTGCTTTTTTAAAACTAAGTCCCTTTGTAAAAGAAAGAGACCCTTTATGTTCTGGTGGCCTTTTGTCTTTATTGGAGAGAGAAAAATGAAATTGCCCGTCAACACAGCCTTATAAGCATGATTGAAGGTGTGGCTGGGTGCCTTGAGGAGGTGCAGCTAAGGTGTGGGCTGGGGAAGGGACAAGGTGAGAGGAAGCATCTTAGCCTAAGACGCAGCAGATGCTAAGCAGTTCTGGTGCACTGCCATGTGGATGGGAGGGCTCTTTATATATTTAAAACACATTTCTGAAAGAAGAGTTTCAAAGATCAAATACACAACTTCCTTTTTTTTTTTGCTACGAAATGCATGGATGTTCTCAGACTCAGAAAAGTACTGTGAAGCTTTAGAACTACTACCACCTCGTATCTTTTAGCAGTAATCTTGTTAGATGTCCAGAAGGCTTTTATTCCACTGGACTGTTTAATGATATAAGGAGATTTGAGACAACTAGAAATGTTTTATAGCCAATTTTATTTATGGACTCATTAGAAAAAGATCTTTTCTTAAAAAAGAAAAAAAAAAAAAAAAACAAGAAAGAAACAGAAGCAAGCAAAGAAACACAAATAAAAACTCCAAACAGTGTCTGCAGTCTTGAAGAACCCATGTCTTAGCCATTCTGGGGTGACCAACACATCATTTTCAGCTAAGGAGTCAGAAGTACATGACAGATGAGAAACCAAACAAACACAGCAGAAGAAAAAGGCAGCCAGAAATGGAATTCTGGGAGAGAAAATAAAATATGATTTTTAAGCTTGTAAATCCTCTTTTCGGAAGAGACCAAATCTGCAGTTGATTAGGCCAGCTTGACTCCAGTAGTATCCAGATTAAGATTTCAACCATCTTTGTTCATTTTCTCTTGCCAGTTTAGACTGAATTCTCCCACAAATACAGCACTGGGAGGCTCTTGATTTCAGTGTATGCACAGATGGTAGAGGCTTTATTTACTTTTTTTTCCTCAAGTTTTTCTTATATTTTTCTTTCCATTGTGAAGCATAATTTGCAGTAAGAGATTGCTATAATTTTGCAGTGCGGAAGAAGAATGTTGAAAATGATCATTAAAAGGAGAAATGGAGAGAACTCATTTTTCTTTCTGCTGCTGCTGTCATGCTGTGAAATGTGTGATTTCTTCATTGAGCACAGAATACAAGTTAATTCCATGTAGTAAAATAAGAAAATTATTAATGTTACTTCAGTCACGTTCAGGGACCTTTTCTCCAGGCAATTAAACATTTATTGGGATTTTTGTTCTTCATTAATAAGTTACGAGATGGGTTTACTATGATCCTATTGTAGCTGATTGAGCTTCTCTTAAGTTTAGGCTTGACTTTTGAGGCAGACTTCCAGAGTCAGGAATTGCTGCCGACGTTCTGCACCAAGCCTGTCTGATCCTCTGCCAAAGTTAATCAGACCTCACAGCAGTACCAGGAGGCTCAGCCCCAGGCTTTACCTCTCCAGGGTGGTGACCCTGAACTCGTGGCAGAGGAATCATCACCCAGAATTGATGGGGAAAGTGGCTTGTCAAAGCAAGAGAACAATGACAGGTCTTGGAGAGGGCTCGTAACCTGTGGCCTTCAGGAGGGTCAGCAGTTACCCACATTATTTTGAAGGCTTCTATGACTCTCTCTCTGAGGAAGCTGCCCCATCTACCTCTCTGTAACATGCATGAGATAGTGAGCTGTTGTTTAAGCTGACAGCAAGTACCAGCTGGCAAACAGATGGACTGAGGTTCAGTTTCTTCCCACAAGTTAGGAATTAGACACTAGCAAAATCGTGTGCTTCTAAGGCCAGGGGAGGAGTGAAAGAGGGAATGGCTCAGGAACATACGGGGAAGGGAAAGAATTAAATACATTATGAAGGGAGACCAAGCAGGAAATCCTCATCTCACAGTGCCAAAATGAGAGGAAAAATCTCACCCAGCTTCATCTAGCATGGATACTTTCTTGTGGAAATGGGTTTTCTTGTTTTATTCTTCTTAAAACCCATTTTTGGGCCAACCAAGCTGCAGGAGGATGAGGTCTGAAACCCTTCTGGAGAAGGTGGAATCAGATTGTTCTTTTCAGTCGCTGAACATCCAACGCCTGTCTGCGACTCACTAGGTTTTAGCCCCAGTGTTTAATGTCACAAAACCTTAGGGGAAGTGCCCCTGAAGGAATGGTCACCCGTAATTCCTCCTCTTAGCCACAGGGTGTCACTTAAAGTGCAGGTAAAGTGTACACAGGCATATGCACTGAGTCACTTGGGGGTGGAAACGATGGATGGGGTAGAAGAAAACTGGTGTGAATATAGTGGCCCTGCACTTTGTCCTTCTCTAATTATACATAGTGAGGCCTCTGCAGATTCCCCATCCTGCTGGGCGGTAGAAAAGACTCACCAAAGTGAAGTGGGGACAAGGACACAGGAGGTGGAGGATGTTCTGGCAGGAGCCCTGCTGTCCCTGCCTTTGTGGAAGCACTCGCTTGGAAGCAGATCACTGGCTGAGAGTAGGTGGCTACTGGTGGTTTCACCAGGGCTGCTCTGAAAGTCTAAAGGTAGACAAGTGCTAAGCTTTGTTCCTAAGTAGATGTGTGTTATGTGAGAAGGTGTGGAGCTATGCAAAACATAAAGTAGCCATTAAGGTGTGAAGCAACTCTATCAAAGCAGCTTAAGCAGTCCGCAAGGACTTGCATTTAGATGATACAGGGATTCCTCCTTGCAGTATACACTACGTTCATTGCTGTACTGCTTCCTGTTGCACCACCCTGATCTCTCCTGCCTGAGAGCAGGAACTGTTAGAATCTCCCTGTGGCGCTTTAGGTACTTGACAGATGCTGTAAGTGCTTCCACTTATCAAGACCAACAAATAGGTACATTAACAGTGTAACAATACATTTCTCAGCTGTGACCGCTGAACTTGCCTTTTGCTCTTGGGAAGAGTGTTCTGCAGATAGATCAGGAAGTTCCTTGACCAGGTTTAGAATCTTTTTGTTTTCCTCTATGTTCTTCAGTGGCACGGAATTATCTTTGCTATTCATGTAATGGTGAATCTTTGCAATTTCTGTGACTTGGAAAAACAGCACTGTAAACTGTGTCCTGGTCTGAGAAAAGTTCTCAGACTGAAAGTCATGCAAGACTTTGCTTGTGCTCTGCTGTTCTGTGAAAAGGAAACTTACTCAGTTTTGCACCTCAGCGTTGCTTGACTTGACATCCAGGTTAGAATAACCGTTCCTACTAGCTTGTGAAGGCAAGGAGAAATATGGTTTCCCATGGAACTTGGAGGGGAATGGATTTTTAGTAAATAATCACCTTCTTCAGTGCAGTTTCATTACTCTCAGATATTACTCAGGGAGTTTGTACTTGATAGCTCTTGAGAAAAAAATCACAAAATCAGTAAAACTCAGATTGCTTTATGCTGATTTCTTTCTCTGTAGTGCTGGGATTAATAGAGGGGCAGATCCTGCTCCGTATGAGACTTGTGCAGAGAGAAACAATACACTGAAGAAAATTACAGGAGTAGAAACTCAGTGTTTTTTTAAAAAATCCCAGATCTTATGAACAGTTTTCCCTGAGGAAACGGAAGAAGAAAGAGCCTTTCCCAATGTGGTTGCATTGTCCCGAACCCCAGTGACATGAGAATTAATGCAGTTCGTTACCCTCCTGAGTCAGCCAAGGGAGCAAATAGAGATTTGGTAACCAGAAAATGTGTTACAGAAACTAGACAAAGAAGTAAGAAATTACTTTGCCATTTTAACTAAACTTAGATGTGAACTCCTTGTGATTCTGTTTCTCACTGCTAAGAATTGTAGTTTAACTTAATTGTTGCTGAATTATGCCAGTAATACCTGAAACATCACAAGTTGTGTATTTCAAAGTACATGATGAGCAGTCATTACTTTTTGCAGAATCTCCAGGCTTGCCACAGTGATTGCTGCTTTGCAACTAAAGCAACTAATGCGGAGTTTGGAAGCAGAAGGTATTTTCCAGGATCCTAGTTTCTGTGCTGTTCTTAGTACACTTGATTCACTGACTGCTTTGAGCTCACTTGGAACTCAGTAGGGACATCAGTTGTTTAGTTGCTGGAAATGGATTTGTAGGTATCATAATCTGTGGACAGCCTATTCCTGTTCAAGAAAATAAAGTAAAAGGCAGAGGATGATGGGGATGATGAGAAGCAGGTGCACTTTGGAGACACCTCCCATTGTTAGTCTTCCACAGAGAAAGCACCCAGTAGATTGCTGCATTGTAGGAGCTTCTCCTGTTCTAGAAGCTACAGGAAAGGATAGACGGCTTGAGAAGCCTTTTTCTTCAAGGGCTTATGTTCCTGTTTTGAGAGCTCCTCTCCTCAAGATATCAGTTGTGACATCTTGGGTAGGAAGTTGCAGGGGTTTGCAGAGTCAAGGCATCTGTCCTCTGAGTGCCGTAGGACTGTGTGGGAGCCAGGTAAGACTGCCACCACCTCACAAGACCTCTGCAGAGGTCTCTTCATTCTTCCTTACTAACACTTTCTACTGAAGAAAGCCAGGATCCCATAGATCAGCTTTAAGTTCATTTTGGTTATCTAATCTGATCTTCTGAATTTTCCACTTCACATAAACCTCATGTATAAACTCACCCACTTGCCCCATTGCTTTGCCAATATTTAACAAATGTCTCCTTCTCTTTAGGGCTCTAAAAATGAACATTTCCACCTGTCAGCTGGCAGCAGTGTGCCAAAGCTGACGGACTTAGGAAGCCTTTGCAGCACTAAAATAAGGCTTTCAGATTATTTTGTTTGAGAAGTGAGGGAACAAAGTTCTGTTTGGATCTGCTTTCTGCTTCAAAGCCTAAGTCTTAATAAGAGAAGGACAGGGATGAATCCAAATGCAGCTATGGTGGTGCATTGCATTATCCAATCACAGGGAGAAATGTTGCAGCACTGCAAATACTGAGTTTGAGTTTTGCTGCTGTTCTTATTCTTTCTTGGGGGAGAGCTAAAAGATCACCACAAAGGTATTATCTTGTAGTTAAGTCATCTTTACCCACCTGTAAACCCATTCTCAGCCTGGCTTTGTCTTTTTCATGCTAATTTGTTCTTAACTCCTTCATCCCTACTACACTGTACCCTTTCATCTCTCACTGTATTCAGTGTATGCTCCTATAAAATAAATTCTGGAAAAAATAATAATAGAAGTTTTATTCTCAGATAAGTACTTTGCTTGGTTCCTTCAGTGAATGCTGCGGGGAATATAAGGAGAGGCAAGTATGTGAGAAGAGCACAGGCATCGCAGTAGCATGTTTCAGTTTATAATGTCATTGGAGTATGTAAAATGCTCTCCTGTAACTAGAAATACAATAAATAATGGTTAGATTTTTCAGCAAATGGGTGTGAAGTATTTTCTAGAGAGTCATATTTTACGGATTCTCTGTTAGATCTCAGCTGCAGATCCATGACTGAGTTATTGTGATTACATCAGCACATGGACAAGCAAAGGTGGAACACCTACCTGACCACACTCATTCCAATTACAGGGTCAGAATTTGTGGTGTTATTTTCTCATCACTTCTTTGACTGGTTAGATAACTGCATACATCCTGTCTGCCTTCAATGCACCACCTCTTCTAAGCTCTCTATCAAAACCGAAGTCCTGTTTCCCCATTCCCCACAGTAACCTGACTAGTCACAGAAAGTACCCAGAATGGGCAGAAACATGAATGAGCTACTGATGCTCTGGGAGTGTAAGGAAATTGACTGTCTGTGCTCAGCTTCTGCTAACCTTGAGCTAAAATTCAGCTTCTGAAATCTCAGGGAAACAAATTGATTTCACTGTGGTAGGTCAGTTATGTGTTCAAGTCATTAGGTTCATGGGTAGCTTTGAAAACTTTATTTTTGTTTTATCAGTACCTTCTGGAAATGAAGCATTTTTAGTGGTTTTGAACACTGAGCTGAAGAAGTCCTGGGTTTGCTAGGTGAAAATAAACATGGTGTGGCAACATCACATACTTCGAGTTGCACCAAATTAACTCTTACCGCTCCTTCTAATCAACATTTCTAGAGTTTTTTGGTGTTCCTAGATTTCAAGTGATCAAGTGATTTCTTCAGTGATCTCTGTCATAAATCTTTTGTTCTCCATGGGCACCTGTGACATGGCAGTGAATGGTATTGTGTGTTTTCATTTCTAGGACACTTGAGCTATAATCAGAATATGAAGAATTTGTATTATATGGCATGCAACAGAGTGATAGTAATCTCAGTCTCTTGTTTTGATTCCAAATACCTATTGATGCACAACGTGATTTTTTTTCACCATTTTACGCATTCATCCTTTGCTTGCTTTTAGGGGAATGAAGTGAAACTCACAGGGCACTGATCTTTGTCTAGTTGCCATGTTACCTTAATGAAAATCAGCTGGAAAAGGCAGGGCTAATTGCTTTGATTTAATCCTGAAATGTCAATGACTCATTGATGGCTCATTCAGAAGAGCTATCTGCTCAAGGTAGAAGGAAGGGTAAAAATAGCTTCCCTGAGATGAAGTTAAGCAGCTTAAGTGCTGGAAGTTTCAAATGTCTGGGTCCTGGGTGTTGCATACTGCTTGCTGGAAGCTTGAACTCTGACTTTGGCATACACGTCCTCTTCTGCCTCAAGAGGAATAAATCTTTTGTTTAAATCTCAGAAGAAAGAGAGCTCTAGTGACTTGGTTCATATGTCCCTCTGAGAAGCCTGGAGTTTGTATCCAAGAAGTGAGCTAAATGTCTGGTGCAGGAGTCCTACCACACCTGAAAGATGACACTTTTGAGAGCATCTGGGCAATATGCAGAACAGTTCTCAGGATTAGAAAATTTTTCATCTCCCTGGGACTGACTGGTTTTCACTCCTAATTTAGTTCTCTTCTGCAGTTAAATGTTGGTTAAATACCAGATATAAAGAATAAGTGTGATATGTGCTGTACAGCATCCAAGGCAGGAAGCATAGAATAACAGATGCAGTTACCAACAGCAGTGACACCAGAGTCTTTGAGCTGATTAAAACTCAACAGAAGAGAATGTCAGAGACTGCATATCTGGCTTGTAAATGAAAAGGTGATGTGCCGTTTGATTTTTAGCATGTTTGGCCTAAGTACTTTCTCTCTTTCCATGCTCCTATGGGAAGTGATGTCCATAGACTACTTACCTTCATGTTCTTTTTTTTCTTGCTGTCTCTCCTTTGGCTTTCTTATCCCCTGAGTTGGTGGGCAGGCATCTGAAAGGAGCATCACCTCACATTAAAACCACTTCACTTCTCACTGCGTTGCCTTGAAAGAGAAGCTTCCAATGTGAAGGCAAAGACTTACCTGACCACAGCTTGCATTGATCCATCTGGGGCATCACTAATGTGTGGAGTTGTTCTGGTAACCTGCTGCAGTCTAGGGTCAGTGTTTGTGGTTGTGTCAGTTTGAAAGGGATAGGGCTAAGGTAGTTTCATTATGAACCCAGCTTGTAGCTATCCTAACAGGCAGTAAATAAGACCTATTTCATGCCCTGCAACTGACCTCAGGTAAGCTGCAGTCTGGTGTCCTTCAATCTTGCCCTTTGTAAAGTAACTCAAATAAATCAGGAACTCTGAAGCCTTCCAGCTCTATAGAAACTGCTCTCCTTTTTTCGTTCAGAGTGTGAGAAGTTCCCTGACAGTACACCACCTTTCTTCCTCAGTGTCATTAGCTTTTTTGGGCCTGAGCAGGGACAGTTTTGAGGACGGAATCTGTGTTTTGAAGTCCTTTAAGAATTCTCATACAAAGACTTTCAGATACCCAAAGTGCTTAGCAGGCAGTCGGATTTCAGTGTCTTAATACTGTTGTCTCCAGGACTCTCTTTCAGCAATAAAAATCTTCTATTCTCAATGCAAACCCATGAGCTGAATGGAAATAACCCGTTTGTATGGTTTGGAAAAATTGGCGTTACTGTAATTAACATCTTCAGAGTTATGAAAATATCCATGAGCTTGGATATTTAATCTGTGTAAGTGACGCTACATTTACCAATGTATTTCTGTGTTTAACCGGATGTTTCACAGCTCATCTGTATCTTTTTATTCTCATGTCTTATTATCTAGGTGCAGATCTGCTGGTCTGTAGCACCTGCAATTTTTCTGTGCGCCAAAGGAAATGCTTAGTTATCAAAATCATGTTTATTCAGCTATTCGGTGCTCCTATCTGCAATGCAGAGTTGTTTCCTAGGCTACATTTGCTAGTATAATACATATTCTGTTGTCAGGTATCCCACCCAGTTGATTTTGCATCATTCCTTGATCCAATGAAGATAAATAATTGAACTGTCCTGCTTTATCAGTGCAGATTGTCTCCATTTTCCATCAGGTGAGTTTAGTTATTCACACTTTTTTTTTTTTTTTTTCTGAAAATATGCTTCAAATACATCCTGTGAAATTGTAACACAAAATAAGAATAGGAATTCAAACTTTCAGGTATTTATGTGAGAAAGATGGTCTGTTAGAAGAAAACAGGTTCTACATTGCCTTTTCATGCTGAAACTGAAGTAAGGGTGTATTGATTTTTGGAAGGTTTATTGCCCATTTGATTAGCCACATGAATACACTTGCAATTTGTCTGTCTGTGAACAGTGCAGGTGTGTGACAGTGTCATTAGCATCTGGGTAGCTCACAAGCATAAGAAATGGAGTGGCAGTGAAACAGGTTGCTTAACCCTAGGTTAAAGAAAGCAGAATCAGGGCTTATACTTCAGTAAGCAGTAAAAGGTGAACCAAAGTTATTGTCAGGACTGGGTGGTGGTGGGAGAGAAAAGTAAAGAAAACTAGGAGTTGAGAAGGATTAGTTTTTACTGTGTGTTGTAGGGCTTTGAAACATCAGTGTGTCTGACGTAGCCTAATACAAAAGGAAGCTAAGGATAATGTCTCTAGCTGTTCCTCCCATGCCCCAGCTCACGAATACAAATCTATCTACATATCTGCTTCTGGTTTGCTGCAGTTTTCAGCAGGTATTTGCTATAAATCAGTATCTTCTGAGTGCCTCTAGTTAGTGGTCATCTCAGCTTTCTGTGCTCTGGGATAAGACGGGCAACTAGAGCCAGTCAGTCCTACAGTTGGAATCCTTGTTTGAGAATGAATGCAATTAATTTTTCTCTCTGTTCAACCTTCACAGCTATTTCTGTTGCCAGCAGTAACTGAGATGAGCTAATTACACAGATCAGGCAATTTTGCTGTACATAATATATATAATTTTGTAATGAAGCGCAGTGCTATGTAATAACAACTCACATAAACCTGCCTTTGACTACAAGGGTCTGGCAGGAAGCTTTGCAAGGCAAACTTTGCATAGAAGATTTAAGTAAAAGTCAGATCGCTAATAGGGAAAAAGATCTTGAGACATTTTTCTGTTCATTTGTAAGGCTAATATATCCACAAAAAGGTTTTTAATAAGTAGGTTTCAGCACCAATATTAACGATATGCTGAATGTTTAATCTCATGAACACATGCAAATGTAAATGATGCTTTGCAGTTTTAGAAGAACTGATCTCATTTTTTTGCAAGATCACGCAAGAGATTTTTGTTTGTTTGCTGTGATTTTGTGGTTTACTGTTGTGGTGGTGTTACTTGAAGTGTTTTCTTGTTTGCTTCTTACTGTATGGACCAGGTAATTCATAGTTAGAGTTACCTTCATTTTACTTCCATTGTTGTGGTGGCTATGGACCAAACTGGGTTTTAGTGGGTTCTAAACAAACTCTGGAAAATCTGTGCTGCTCAAGGCAAATAGTTGGAGGCTCTAGAAGGCCAGAAAGTATGAGAGGGAAGAGAGGAGGTGTACCTGTTTACACGGCAAGGTTTTGATAGCAGGAGGGCTGCCAGAGTGGCTTCTGTGCAAAGAGGCCGGAGGCTGCCCTTATGTTGAACACAGCTAGTTTCAGCTCCTTTTTAATTAACTGGCTTTATCTTGACCCACAAGTTTTTCATCTTATTTTATCCCCCATCCTGATGAGGAGAGGCAGAGAATTAGAGGAGGTCTGGTGGGCACCTGGCAGCCAGTCAAGGTCACCACACCACAGGAGAATATGAAGCAAATACAGCAAAATTCATTCTGACAGATTATTAATCTTGTCAAAAAGGTTGTCATATGGTTATGGCAACTGAACACTACAGAGTGCAGGCTCTGTCCTAGGGAAGGGCTTCCAGAAAGATAAATTGGATCATTTTTATGGAATTTGCAGATTGAAATTTCTATCCAGTAAGTTACTACTTAAGTTACTACAGTAAATTACTACTACCCAGGTAACTTAATTTTTAAGTGGCATATCCTACCTTGAATCTGGAAGGAGATCAGTTATTTCTTCGAAGAACCATGCAAAGGGATAGGTCTGCTCTGCAGTCAGTGGTGCAATATTCTGACTGTTACAGATGCACCTTGTGTAGCTTGACTTAGTACTATTAGCATCAAAGCTCTAACAGCACAACCATCAATTTTGGATGCTCTAGTCCAGCTAGGACTAAAAGGCAGAGATGTCAATGCTTGGGTATGCTACTGCAGTCCCATGGGTCAATTCGGCTTGGTTATGTTCCCATTACTTGTCTGTAAATACTCTCTGTGTTCACGATTCTCATATGGCTGTTTCGGTAGTGAATTCTGGCTGTATTTTAATCCAGGTATAAGTGTTTTAAATTCAACACATGGTCTATAGCTAAATACACTAACTGGATTGCATTCTCAGAAAACAATCAGGATTCAGTGTTCTAACTCAAAGACATTTTTACCTCTTAATAGCTTAGTAAAGTCATATGGAGAAATTCTCTCTGCCTGCAGCACATATCCTTTCCCAAAATAGAGACAACAGACTAAATTGACTTATTTTTACCTGAAATTCTAGGTTGGTTGTCTTACTTCAAAGAATCTCAAAATTGATCTTCTTTTGTTGAAACAAGCTCATTGGTCTGTATTAATTATCTGAATTCCCTACACATGTTTTTAGGCTTTCCTGGGTTTTTGATACTGTGTCCTGTCTAACATGTTCCTTAAAATTTCACAGGGCTGTGAAAAGTGAATGTGGTTTTTTTACCTTCTCTAACATAGCTCAAAGTTGAGGTGCTCAGTTTTCAGTCTGGTGCCATGAGCTGATTGTAAAGGAACTCTACCATGACACCTCCAAGCTTTCCTTCACTAACTGCTCTCTATTCAACACATCTTGAGGAACTTCAGATTCCACTGTTTCAGCAGCTTTTTGAACCCATTTCCCTCACAGTTACCACAGGGGAAGTTGTCTTTTGCAGTGCTATTTCACAGGATATTGGAAAGGGCAAGTGGTGAAGCTCTTGGTCTTCAGCATTTTTTTTTTCTTTAACTTGGGCTCTAGTAAAGGCACTCTGAGTGTCACTATGGGAATTAGCACTGACTTATCATTGCGTGAACTGCTTACTCCTGATTTTTCATCTGGTTACAGAATGAAGAACTGTTTAGAAAACTGCAACAGTTAAGGATGTGTTCATGCTACTACATGGCTCACAAAATCATAGCATCATAGAATAGTTGGGGTTGGAAAGGACCTTAAAATCAAGTTCCAACACCCCCTGCCATGGACAGGGACACCCCACACTAAACCATGCCACCCAAGGCTCTGTTCAACCTGGCCTTGAACACCACCAGGGATGGAGTGTTCACAACTTCCTTGGGCAACCCATTCCAGTGCCTCACCACCCACACAGTAAAGAACTTCTACCGTATATCCAGTCTAAA
>JBCJKH010061487.1:4580-28706 GCA_039877255.1 Loriculus beryllinus
GTCCCCCTGATCTTTGTTCTAGGTATTTTTTTGGGGTTTGATGCCTTCTTCGGAGTCATCCCTCCCAAAAAAAAAAACGACAGCAGTCATCTGCATGAAATGCTTCAGAGCATGGTAGGGCCTCCTTTAGAAAAATGAAGAACAGAACTGTGGTCTTAAAAAGCTAACAGTGACTGGCTTGCCAAATAGCATTATCAGAGGTTTGTCTTGTATCTCCAGTGGCTCACACTATTCATTTTGTGTGATGCTTAGACTACATTTCCTCTCCCATCCTGAAAGAAATGGTTTCTTGTTGGCTACTGAACTAGTCCTTTTAAACAGCTTTCTTTTTTCCTGGACACTAGACCCAATATAAGAAACAAGCAGAAGTTTGAAAGTTTGTAGAATGAGTTTAGTTATTGTGAATGCTTTAGCAATTCAGAAGTCCACCTAAAAATAACATAATATTTATTTATTAATAATACTTTACTCATCATCTTTGACATTTAGTTTGAAAGACCTACTTATTAATGAAAGGACAGTGCATTCATTTACTGGGATAGATCAACATTTCATAATATTTTAATCTTTTCAAATATTTACACAAATGAAGGCTAACCCTTATTGAACTCAATCACTATCCTACTGTATAACATCAAATGTCAAGAGGAAAAAAATTGGAAGAATAAAGTATATATTTACTGTGAGGCCTCTAGGAGGACTTCTTATCAGCTAATGCTGTGCGAACATGTTTAACTTAAAACTGTGATTCTTCTAGGAACTTTTAAACTTGTAACCCCTAGCAGGAGGGGAAAAAAAAAAAAGGCATGTAATATCAGTGCTTAATTAAAATTTAAAATAATGTTAAGAGAATCTAATGTGGAATAACCATAACTTATTAGTAGGAAGCACATTCTGAATTTCAGTTGGTCAGCTAGAAGGAGGTGAACCAGTTCTGCATGCTGGAGCTTTGTATCTGATACTGTAGCTGATTCCACATATGCTTAGCTTTCCTCTTGCACTCAGGCAGCTGTAAGATGCTATCTTGTTAATAACGTATATGCTTTTGCTAGAGCATGTTGGCTAACTATTAACTGCCTGCCAAAAATGTTCCATGGTTATTTTACCCTTCATGACACTCCACTTCAAGTACGTGAGCGATAGAGACAGAATGTTGGACTCATTAGGGCACAATGTAAGATTGTTGAGCAAATTTTGCCCTGTTCAGAAACCGGATGATCAGAGAATAACTTATAATGGAGAGGCTATGATTAGTGAAAGTCTTATTTGATAAGCTAATCTAATCTTTAAAGTGGAGTTATTCTTCTGCTTTTGACATGCATCAGGGAAATCAACAGCTACTAGAGTTAACTCACTGAAACTTTGCACCCCATACCTTTCCAATTTTTCAGTCCGTACAGAAGCATCCTTATCTATTAAGATTGCTTGATTATCTTCATATAATAAAATTTATTGTAAGCTGGTGATAATTTTGGCCATCCTTCAAGAAATTAAAAGCTTCCTTTATTCATTAGAGTGGTGAATAGTGATATTTTTGAGAGTGCCCAAAAGTGAAAACTGGCTGGTCTGAGGAGAAAGACTATGACCCAAAGTGGTGTAGATGATGTGTGTCCTTTTGTGTAGCGATAATAAATAAGCGGTGCTGCAGGGATGAAAGAAAGCTGCAGGTGACTGCTTTTTAGTGGCAACTCTTTATAACCAAGTCGGGAACACTTTACAAGCTGTAACTGATGGTTACACATGAAAGACCCTTCATTTATATGAAGAACATTTATTATATAAAGACTATTTTAAAGAGAAGGATGGAGTTTGTTTCCTTTGTATAAGCTTGAGGATGAATATACTTTTCTGCTTGTTTATTTGTTTGCTTCTTCTCTTAAACTGGGGAAAAGCAAATTAATTTTACTCTTGGTATTTTCAGCGCCAGCAACTGTCACCTTTCTCCTAGAGAGGACTGTGTTTGCCCAGTGCCTCTCTTTTCTGGAGCAGAAGGTATATCTTGTGTCTCTGTGTATTCACTCCTGACCAGACAGTGCAAATACATAGAGAAGGATGGAAAGCATATACCATGTGGCAGGCATGAACCTAGTTACCATAAGTGATGCTGCCAACTGTCCCCTCTGGCTGAAATTTGCCTCATCAACTCATCCCCACTGGAAATGTTTAGCAATGCAAAACAAGTAATTATTGCCCTTACTGTGTAGGTGGAATGTTGAAGCAGAGCAGCCTGGATTCATTGCACTTTACTTGAAAATAAAGGGTAAGTGGGGATGTAGTGGTTCAAGGTCCCCTTTCTGTCAGTGGCTAGAGATCTGCATTTTCAGATGCAGTGCAGCCCACCCAGGATGTGATTCATCATCTACAGGTACCAATTTCTTTCCCTTGTGTATAAAAGGTTCACAGGTCTACTATGTTTAAAATTAAGAGCTTCAGTTCATGCCTAAATCTTTATGGGATGAGTTCACATCAAAATGATGCTGTTTGTTAGAGTATGGCAGATCCAGAAACTGAACTTTAATGTCCCCAAAACCCTGTGATACTGTAATTTGTGGCCCATTCTGCTTCTTCACTCTTCAGTGTAATGCTTAGTTCCCCTAAAAAATGTAAATAACAGAAATACTTAGAAGTCAAATATATGTCTTGGAATGACATCTGTGCTCCTCGGATAGAAAAGACAAGGAGGCTGAGTGTCATAAAAATGTATATGTGCAAGAAAAGTGTTACAGTCAGCAAGAAGGTACTATCACCTCACTATTTGAGCCAACTACTGCCCTGCACTCAGCCAGAGTATTAATGGGCATCTCAAGCTTCTGTGCTGATGGACAAGCTGGGATTTGCAATGTTTTAATACAGCCTGTGTTTAAAGAGTTTCGCAAAGAAAAAATTGTTAATGAGTAATCTTTGTCCATTAGGGCACTGAGCCAAAGAGCCCAAGCTTTGATTCATTGTGTTATCACTACAAGCTTCTGCTAAACCTAAAAAAGAAAGAGAAACAAACCAAAACAAAAATTTCCTCTGTGAGAATCATTAGGATACTGAACTGAGTGCAGAGCTGTCTTACATCCTGCTATCCGCAGTCTACCAGAAAAGAACAGTAAGTAATAATTCCTAAAACTGATAGCTCTTACTGTTGGGTAGTATAAAAGCAATTTTCTGACCTGAACTATTAGTGAACGTTAACAAATGTTTTACAAGAGGAAAACCCCCAAACTTTTTTAGTGCTAATATTTTATTGAAAAAGAGTAATGTAAGAAGTCATTTCATCTACAAAATTAGTGCAACAGCAGGAATTCCTCTTGGGGGAAAAAAACTTATGGTCATGAAAAATACTGACAGTGCTGGAATTTCTCTTTAGAAAGCTGGCTTCTGTGTATCACTGGTAAAGAAAATGTAACTTTGATAGTGAGGCTTTCCTGCAATAACATGATCTAGTTAATTATGTGCATCAGCTTTAAAATTGTACTGGTTTGTTACTTTTTTTGTACTTTTAAGAACAGAAGCTGTTGTAAACATGATTAATGGGAGAATTGCCATTGAGACTTCTGGTAGAATTTTCAGTTCTACTTTGATTGACTTAAAGATATTTATTCGCATTTCAGAATTGAGCTGTAAAAATATCCTGTATCTTTTCCTGTCTCTTTGCTACTCTGACTTTAAATGTCATATAGAAAATCTAAACCAGTAAATTTTAAACAAACACAGTAGCACCAGTCCTGCCTCCGGTTCTCAGACTTGCTCATTTTGTTGCTTGTATTTTGCATCAGCTGCTGTGTAGCTGCCTATGGTGCCGTGCACGCCAGAATGATCTGGCAGCAAAAGGCTAGAAACAAGGAGCACAAATCTTCCTAATGCTTTCATGTCTCTTTGATACACTTTAAAACAAACAAGAGAACAAATAAAAAATCCTCTCAGATAAGTGAGGCACTGCATTAAATATTCTATAAAAATGCTATGAGGCCAGATCAAAAGCCTGTGAACTAAATGGAAATCTTGCCATTGATATTAATGGTGTTTGGATCAGGGCATAGATAGATTGATGTTACTGAAATTTCTCTTTAAGCAGTCAGCGGTGAGATGTGTAAAGAATAGGATGATATTATGGGGCAGAAGGAGGGAAATGTACCTCACTAATATTTGTGAAAAATTTTGCCAGTGCTTTGATACATCTTCCTTCACTGAGTAATTAAAATAGATTCAGTCATTCTTCTGAACGTAAATGCAATTAAAATATCATGGAGCTTTTCTGATGATCAAACGTTTTTATTTTATCAAAATTGTGGGGCTACAATGCTTCTGTATTTCAATTAATTTTAACTTTAATTATGTGATTAGAGGTTTGGCTGTGCTCAGACAGATGACAGGGGAAGCTTCACTATTGACCATAACTGGGTCAGAGGTAGCCCACTGGCAGGAGTCCACAAAAAATCTGAAACCTACATCCACATGCATTGTGCACACATACATATATGTATACTCCCACGAACATATATCCTGTCAGAAAGCTGAATAAATATGTGTGCATGCATGTACATATGGTGAAAGAACAAGCCACATATATAATATACCTCTCAATTTTCTCAGTTAAACATAGAATACATGCACTGATTGACTGTCCTGAAATATGCTAAAGGACACATTTAATAATAAAGTATGTAATTTGAAGCTCGTACTACACAACTGATGAAAAAATCTCCAGCATTTTGGCATATATTTTACTTTATACAGATTAATCTCTATTTTATTTTGCTGCATATATTCAGCCTATGAAAATATTCTCAAAATGTGGTGGAGAAAATAGGTTTATTAACAAGTTAACTAAAATAATTGTTTTGGGAAAAAAAAGCTATGTAACTTATCACATGCCTTTTAATTTCTCAAGAGGGGATCTTATTTTGGAGAACAATATTGATTTCTTGTGCACCTATTGCCTTTATTTCAGTTTTTACCTATCTGATACATCTTTTTGTTACACCTCAGGATGGAGTATCGGCCAAGTTGTCTAAGGTAGTCTAGATTCATACTGATAGCATTAGGTAAAAGGTACACTTCATATAAGGAAGCAAGCATGAGGTAAAAATACCTATGAATGTCATAGGTATGATAGTCATACCAAAGGTGTGCAAATATCAAGAACCATCCCAGTATCATGTGGTATTGGTGGATAAAGATATCTGAATTGAGAGAAGGGTTACTGGTCCCAGCTCATGTAGGTTAACTTAGTCTGTAAGATTACATAATTTCATGTTACCAGCCAAAAAAATGCCTCAGATCCTGTAACTTTGTAAGGAATACTTCTGCCAAGAGGTTCTGTGCACAGGTGCTGCACATGGCACCCATCATCACCTGACCATGTTGCTACCAGTTTGGGTGCCTGTGTACATCTGCTGGGTGTGACAATCCCACTGGCCAGAGCAATGCTTCTGCTCCATGGGAGTTGCAGCCAGCTGAGACCATAGTTGTTTAACTGAGAGGATTAGGCTGAGAAGATGCTGATGATGAGGTGTGTGTTGTGGAACTGGCTCTTTGAAAGTAGAGTCCACCCCTGGGTCTATGATGCCTTGTGACAATGACTTATGGTGACCTATTTTCCAGGACTGAACAACCTGTGGAATAAGTGGTGTTTAAATGCTCGATGTTGTGTACCTGGTGTAGGTTTGAAAGCTGGAAATCAGTAGCTGCTGCTTTTAAATACTGGTAAAATTAATTGGTTAAATTAATTGATTAAACCTAATGTAGGATAGATAGCTCACAGCAGGCTGGGTTCAGAGACAAATCAAAGCAAGATGTCAATTCAAATTTAATTAAGAGTTTGATGTCCAGGTCCATTTACAGTAGAAAAGCTACATGTAATAGAAAATATATTTCTATCCTTTTTAATGGTGATCATGTTTTGTGCCTTGCAGAAATCCCCAGAAGATAGAATTCATTTCTTCCATGAAATCCAGTAAATGGTCTACATCAGATGAATATATTAAAGAAAATGAAGTATTAAAAAGGTGAGACCTGTAAAATAATCCTGAATATTTGACTCCATCAAGGTCAAAATTAATGTTCCAGGAGGGGTAGAGTCACAGAACGTGTAATGTCCTAGCATACTGGGAGGTTATGACAAATACGTACTCTTGTTTCTTACTGTAAACAAGGCAGTATTAATAGCACCAGAGGTTTCTTCTGTGTGCTTGTAAAGTATAATAGATTCTAAGATGTCTGTCTTGAGGTTAGAGAGTGACATTATCTAATCACATGCTAAAACATGGAATAGCCTCAAAGAAACAAGAAAGAAGTTTATAGACTGGATTTCAAAGACTGTAAAAACACAGACACTTTATTAACATTTAAAAATATAGCTTGCTTGTTTTCTATTTTATTTGCACCGCAGGCTAGACAGATGTAGGATATATCCTACAAACTAAGATGCTACCCATTGAAAGTCTGACCGTATATTGACAGTCTAACAAAATACTTTAAAATGGATGTCATCTTGGGACAATCTTTAAAGCATTTTGATATAACAATATTCCTTAGGAAAATAAATTCTAGGCTTTTTATGAACCTACAGAAATTCACAGTCCCAAAGCCAACATGTTAGCTGTCGGCAGTGTTAGCTTCTCATACAGGGCCTGAGGAGGAAATATGAGAAATGCTAGTAATGATGGAACATAAAATTCGGTTCTGGCTGCAGGGAGAGTTAATCCTGCAAGGAAATCCCATGGGCTGTAAGAAAGATATTGAAGAGCTTGGAGAGTTGACATGGCCCCTCTCTTCTGGTCTTTATCAAGAAAATCCAGAGAATCATTCAGGAGCCCTCTGAAGATGCCTTATTTTGGTGTTTTTCTTACTGACTATTACAAGTGTCCTGACTATGCTGCTCTCTTCTCTATTCTCTATTAGAATCCTTCTAATAGACTATAAAAGGAACCCCCTCTCAGGCATAGTGCATGAGAAAACTGGCTGTCAGTAGTTGTAAGACCTTTGCAGCCATGTGGGCAGCCCCACCTCTTGATTCCAGCAGGTAACTTCTGCAGCCAATGTGATGGCGAGGTAGTAAAATGGTTGGAAGTAGATGTGGGCCTACTGGGGTGGCTGGGCTGGTTGCCAACCCACATCCCAAGATATATGGAGACTTCTGCTGTTGCAAAACTGTGTTTCTCTGCTAGATTTGCAACTGTGTTTACATGTTATTTACCACAAGAACCCTATCTGGTCTGTGATACAAGTAGCTTTTGACATTTCCGAGTAAACCGTTTAAATTATCTGTGGGCAGACATTTAAAATGCATCTGTCTAATTAGAGGGCCTTTGTTTATGTTAAGAAATAACTTAATGAATCCTTACAGACAAATATGAATATAATTACACAGTGTGCTTGCCACTCTTACAAGATACTTCCCAGTCTGCTCAGCACTGGGGCCTCCTGCTGCATTCACATTTTTGTCAGATGACTTCAGTTCTGCTTAAGAAACATACTGAGACCTCACTGGGAAGCGAACTGAACTATAACTCTCAAGCACCTTCAGTGAGTGGAAACACAGTCCCAGGACCAGTCCCACCGGGAATAAAACTGAATAAAGGATCAAGACTTAAACAAAGCAAAACAGATTAACTGTCAACTTTGTGCAGAGTCCTCTTGGTGTCTGCATAAACCCTTTCTGGACCTGTATGTTCTCCTGTTGCTGATGGTCCTGCCTCAATGCAGTCTTGAGTTACCCTATCCCACCTACATGAGCCAAATGTGGGCAATGGAGCCTCATGCATACCTTCATTTTGGATGGAGTGTTGCTCTAGTTATAACTTCTGCTCAAGTAGGAGGTCTTTTGCCTCTTATTTAATAGCCAAGTGGGAAGAAGAAGACCTGGGTACAGATCCACTGTCATCCTCAGGCAATGGAAGCTGCTCCATCTGACAGGCTAGGAAAGTACACTAGTGAGAGGACACAAGCGTCTCCCATCCTCCCCAAGAAAGAGTTACACAGCTCCTTGAGACCACAAACGGAGTGGGTGGGACTGGGTGGTTATTAGACCAAGGCTTTGCTTTCTTTTCTTGCCACTATTTATCTTGTTTGAACAGTAATTACAGAAGGAAAGATAAAGAGCCAGTCTCTGGAAATTAAACTCAAGTTTCTTGGCATGATTCTTCTGACCTAACCATAAGCCTACACTTTTTCAGAAAGGGTGCTCAAAAGGTAATGCAAACAACTGGTATTCTCTGAAAGGGGCATTATGCCCTCAGCAGGTCAGGCTAATGCTTCAGCCTGCATATTTGGATAAGGTTGAGCATAAACTGACAGTTTTGAATGAACAGCAGAAGGATGGAAAATAAAATATACCACAGCAAGAGAACAAAGTAGGCCAGCATTTTATTTAAGGGTTAAATTAAGTATTATAACTTAAAGCCAATGTTTATTACAGCAAATATTGAAACAACTTCCTTAATATTGCCATACAATAGGTGCATGAAAATTATTTATCTTGTTTTAAATATTCTTTTTTCTTTATATCTTTCAGGGTCTCCTTTCAACCTTTTGCTTAATCAATACAGTCATCCTGAAGAGTAAATGGGATCTGAAATGAATTTAATAGGACATCACCAGCTAGCCACTGCTGATGGATTTGCTATTGCTGAAGGTCCCCATCTGTTTGGTAAGTCACTGAATTAGTTAAAATAGCAAGCTATCCACTACTCAGAAACCTAGGAGAAAATGCACTGAAACCTCAAGTCAAGGATGTGTGGCTGACATGTGTCAACCTTCTTGAATCTTCAATACCTATGGAACGAATAAAAGAATCTGTGGTGTTAACACAATCCTGCCCACTATTGCTGTCACCACTGCTTACAACAGACCTTGTAGGTTGTGTTTGTAATGCTATTCCAATACCTGAGACCATTCAGCAAGGACAGACTTTTGTATGTAGGCTGGATGCTATCTCCATGTTATTCGTTTACATCAAGCTGAGCAGATTTATTTTCTGCTAACTTGTAAGAAAATTATACTGCAATGTATCTGCATTGCCATATTCTGCAAATATAACCTAAATTAAAACCATTGTCTTATTGAGACTATTAAAAACTTATGCTATTAACTTCAACGCACAAGAAAACTTATAGTGAAGGCTGGAAAATTATCCTTGCTCCAGTTCCACTGAATTTTTCAAGGCTAAGCATGGATTTGTTAATGAATGAAGAATTCTTGGTCAATATTTTATAAGCATGGGGAAGCTGTCTTCTGTTACATGTACTTCTAAGGAAAAAAGACCGAATAATTTTCTAGCCTTTCTTTTTGCAACAGAAGGGGACCTTCACTGAGAAGCATGATACCTTCAGGGCCTCACACACAATACAGGCCTACCCCTGAAAGCTGCAACACTTTGGGAGTTTCCAGTCCAAATAAGACCAGAATTCTGTCTTTTTGAGTGCTGGAAAAATAGAAAACATTTCAGTTTCATTGCTCTGAAACAAGAATAGTGGCTTGGGTACGAAGGGTCTCTGACATGCACAGCCACTCTTGCTGCAGAGCTCTTAGAATTTGGGAGCAGACGAATCAGACCACTTCTAGTGTCCTGGCCCCATACAGCTGAACTGAAGCACTATCACTAATGATAAGCAAACCCCACTGCATTACTGTGTTATTGGTTTTGGGTGGTTTTTTTTGGTTTGGGGGGGGGTTTTTTTCCCTAAATGGTTTTGGTTTTGGTGGGAGAAATGTTTTTGCACTTGTCAAAAAAAGTACATGTAAATAGCTAAAATGTTTCCTTGCTGTTAAATCCAAGGCCTCAGGCCATGATGTATAAGGAAGAAAATGATTATCAAATCTAGGGTGCCAAACTTTATATCCATCATGCCTTTGAAATTCCTGCATAACTGAACTTTTTTAGATTTTTGTCAATAGTAATGATCAGGTAGCTTCAAAATTCGAGGAAGCATGTAAATGTGGAATACTTGCTCTCCATGCTGAAATCTTACTTGGAAATGGTGAGGTCTTCAGAAAAGGGGTTGTGTCTCCCATTATAGGTGTTCAGAGTTTAGCACATGGAGATTTAATTCAAACTGACATTTCTGTAACATAAATAATGTATTAAGGAGTTGAATCAGGGGACCCACTAGGAAAGAGACTTAGAACTCCTGTTGTGTTTCACTTAAACTGACTTCTGTTTTGTATAGCCACTGGGTCCTGTTTTGCAGGATGTCGCTTAAGTCTCAGAAGCAAACTCTTTACAAATTTGGTGTCTTTTGCTTTTATAGCTGGAAAACATCAGAAATATCAGAAATAATATGCAACTGATTACACAGAGGAAGTTACTCATTGTGAAATGATTACTATTTCTTCAGAATGCTTGTAGGAAACGGTTTTGCCTCTTAGTTTTATACTTGCATACTATTTGCATCTTTTGACATTCAGTAGAGACAGCAGGTAGAGACTTTGAACCCAAGGAAACAGGAAGGAAGCTTTTCTTTAAAATGTCCCTTAGAATATACATTTCTCCCAGGAATTTGAACATATTACAGCTCTGAGGCAATACAAGTGAGAAATTGCCTGGTTACAAACATCAGCCTTTATACAAGACAGTCTTCTTTTTTTCAAAGATGCATACTCATATTCTTTAGAAAACCTTGGAGATATCTTTTCATTATGCTTCACTCATCCTACAGGGAGAGTGTTCTTAGGACTTCAAAAACAAGTCTAAGTGCATCTGCAAACATTAGCACCAGGTCCAGATCTCTCGAAAGAAATGTCAATTGTAAGTTTCTTGTGCTGTGAGCCTCACCACCATGGTAATTCCAGGGTTCTTCTATGTACTCACCCTCGAGATTTCTGTTTGCATCAGGTTTCAGAAGACCTTAGAGGAAAAAAAGGTTTTTCTACCTTTCAGTACTTGCAAATTGTATGTTGCTATTTTAGCAGTATAAATCTAAGGTAAAGTATCCCTTCATGTCTTTGGAGTTGGTGCTTTTTAACTGTAGTTTTTCCCTTCTGTCATTCTGATATCCTTCAAAAAGGGGCTTAAAATGCAAATGAAGAAGAATCTTAATCCTAGAAGAATTGAGGGTCTTTCCTTTCCACCCTGTCTTTCTGGAAAACAGCTTCTATTTTCCTACCTCACTACTCAGGTGATTTAGAAAGATCCTATATCTCTTTACAGAAAACACCTTTTTGATGAAGTGGCCAAAACTGGATATATGAAATGATACATCCTTTATAGCATTTGCATGGAAGATCAACTTTTTCTTCCTTTCATCTCTTGTTTTCTCAGTGAGTGAGAGTGAGACTTGATGACAAGAAATCCTGGAGATGCATGAGACCTGTCCTGTTGAGATACTTCTCTTTCTCAGTCAAACCCTGTTTTTTTTTTTACAAGCCCCACTGAGCTGAACAGGGCTAGCTATGTGAAGACTGATCCAATTTCATATCCTGAACTAAGAGGAAGTTATGCACCTACCAGTCTTCATTTTTGAACCCATATAATTTTGAACTGAAATCCTGGTCTCCTTCAAAATCTTTGGAAGCTTTGTAGCTCACTGTAGAGCCATTAATTTAGTTTATCCTGTGCATACTTCTACCATGATATACATAGACTGATGTAAGCTCCTCCGCTTTGGTCCAAAGCGAGCAGCCACAGGCTGTGACCCACAAGATTCTGAGGTGCATTAGCAGAGCACGGTGTTGATGCTGACAAGCTTTGCTCTAAGGCTTGGCAATTCAGCTGGGACAGCAAGACTTGCAAAAAGGTATTTGATTATATCTTTCAATTGCCTTTGCAAGTGTTTCATATTAGGCACGCACATGTTAAATGCGTCTATCTCCATGATCTTTTTTCTTCTAATGGTTATCCCTTGCCCTTTTTTATAAGGGACTGAATTAAGCTTCAGACACCAAAGTGTCTTGTTCATATTTTAAATGTGGAGGATAAGCTTTTATATTTGTGTGGCATCTGAAGTATCTATGGCACTTCTCTGTCATTTATATGATGAGTAAGTAGCAGTCCTTTAAAGTACTAGCCCCATTCTGTTTTCTGTGAAAGAATCTTGTAGATGTGTTATTAATATGCAAGATATTAAGTATGAAATTTCAGCTATCAGACATGGAATTATTTCTGAGAGTCTGAAAAGATATGTCACTACTATTATATGTTTAATTTGAGTAAAGACCTATTTTAAGTATTTTTTGCAGCCTGACAATGTTTTCTTCTAAAGTGACATCAGAATATAACGAGACAAGAAATGCTACCTACATTGTATATGTCCCTAGCTGAGAAAGAAGGTTTTTGGGTGACAGCTGTGTTGAAATTGACAAGGAAGAATAAACAAAAAATAACACATAACAGAAGGGAAAACAAAGCACTACAGCTAAACTCGCCTTACATATTTGACAATGTAAGAATAATAAAATGCCACTGAAAATTGTTGTAGGCATAGAGCAGTGCCTAAAATGAGCTTCAAAGTCTCTTCTTTCAGAAAGGTAGTAGGATCAAGTGTCCAAACTGATTAAACAGCTTCACGATCATAAGATATGTTAGATAACTGCTTATCGCTAGCACTACCTGGCAGATGATGAAACATCTGCCTTCACCCCTGCAGGGAAGATAATTAGGTGTGTAACAAGCCCCCAAATCAAAATGAAACAAACCAACACAAATTAAAATAGAAAATGATGTATGTATAATAATTATGAAAAGAGCCAAACCTGAGTGGCAGTCTAAAGAAAAACAAAATAGCAAGAAGGCCAGGTTGGATTGGACTTTGAGCAACCTCCTGTAGTAGAAGGTGTCCCTGCCCATGGGGGGCGGGGGGGTGGGGAGGGTGAGGTGGTGGTGAACCAGATGATCTTTAAGGTTCCTTCCAACCCAAATTGCTCTATGTTTCTATGGGAGGGAGTGCAGATGAGTGGGGCTCTGAGGGTGATGGTTGCACCACTGAGGAAGGCAAAACCAAAATGTATTTATTTGAGGATCTTAGCCTGGAAAGGAAACTGTTTTGTGAAATATAGGGAATCTTGATTCTCTGCCTGTTCTTTTCCAGGAATGATTCTTAGACATCTGGTCACAAATCTGATGCTGAATCTTAGTGGGCTCATGCACAATGCTAAATGAAAGTCTGAAGACTGAAAGGCATAACACCTTTATTGTTCATCTTGACACTATTCAATTCTTATATTGTTCTGGAGCTCTGTTTTGGTAGGTGTCTTTAAGACATAGGCATACTCAGGGACTGTTCCCAAAAAGACAGCATGGACAAGGCTACAGTAGGTTTGGGTCCTTTTACCCTACACTGCTCTTTAACACTGTCTCAACAGGATTTGTATCTTCTGACTTCATGCTGTCCCAGTAGTGCTGTGGTGGCATCCAACACAGCCCTTATAATGTTACCAATGCTTTGAACTGCAATGCCATATATTAATAATATCTGAGAGCCACACGGAGGATACATGGGCCTTAAAGAGGTCAGCAACAAAGATTACATAGTGCAGATGTATCTTGCCCATTCTAGAGTTAAGAATTACCTCTAATCTACATAGATGAGAATCGATCTGTGACATTTGGCCTTGGGGCAAGGACAAACCTCTGGCACTCTTTTATCTTGTTATACAGATGTGTCTAGTATAGCCTGAGAACTTTGGTCTTTTTCTGAGAATACATTTCTGTGCTTAAAAACAACTGCTAATCCAGTCAGCTAAAACATGCTTCTTGTGCTATTGAAGTAGTTAATCTATTGCACAGAATCACTTGGCATTACTAAATATTTGCTGATAAAGATTTTGTGGTAAATAAGCCACAATAGGTACAAAATTATAATGGTTGGGCTACTTGGAGGCATCCTCTTGAATAGCAATCAATCAATTTTTATCCAGTTAAATCCACACTGGGAACAGACATATGTATTGTTTCAGACATATCCAAACAAGTTTCTCCGTAATGAAGTTAATCAGTAAACTATATAACCTCTGGCCTCTGTCACTCCTTCACTAATCTTAAAGAAAGTTCTCACTGTAAAGGAGTCAACAGTATACAGACAAACCGGACTTAAGAAGTTCTATTTATATGTAGTTTTTGGGGCTGGGAAAGAAAAAAAGAGGGAAAGGAGGAGTGAGTGCCTTAAGGAGAGTATTTTTCTTCAAGAAATGGTCAGACTGAAGACAGCCTAAGGTAGGATATTGTGTTCTCTCTTGGACACGTTTGCCATGTATTCTTGCGTTAATCCTTGAAATGGGATGCTAGAAGTTTGTTAAAACCAAGCAATTTTTAAAGATCTGTGAATAATTTGTTTGGAATTAAACCAGGATTTCATTAATGGTTATGCTAATCTTTCCAAATTACTTAATCCTGAATCTTGTGTTTATTTCTTTAGGTTCCTTTATTAATAACCTACAGGGAGCCAGAGGTTTATATTTTAAACCTGATTAGATTTTTTTTTCCTTTTCAATTTTCTTTATATTAGTGGAACAATACATTTTACATTAATATGTGATTTCATTGTAATTTCTATAATAGTGTGACTAAAAGACCTTCAATCTGCACATAACCTCAGTATAGTCTCTCAAACTGAAAACACTTTCTTTAGTCCTTACAAAGAAAATTATCTTTAATCTCCACAAGTGGTTAAGCCTATGTCAAATATTATTTCAAGTCTCACATAAAATATTCTGTGTAGAATTTAACAGAGCAAAAGCAAAACTCTGAGTTTCAGTTGCAAGTGCTATTGTGGACAAAATATTTGTAAAATGATGACCATATCCACATGAAGGTTTCACTTTGATATTAGGAGGCTTTCCAGATTTCTGTAAAACGTTTTTCATTGAAAAACATTTATTTGTAAAACATAATCTTAAAGAGCTACAGCTGTAAGGAGCATCACATCTCTGTGTGTGCTTAAGTTGTCTTTCATTAAAAATATAAAAGTATGCTTCCAAATGAAAGAAACGCAGATGTTTCAGAAGAGTTGAGACCACACAAACATAAAATCTTTCTGTATTCCATTGAGCTTATTTCTGATTTCACTTTCACTGCTTGTATTACTGCAACTCCTGTGATTCCATTGGGCTGGCTCATGCATTACAGTGGCTTGAAACCAGCCCATCTCAGACTTCCACTATGTATCTGGATAAAAGCATATGTATATTCTGGTTGGCAAGATAAGATTAGTTTTGTTTTGAGATAAGAAACTGTTTGGTCTAGACTCACATGTACTTTGCAAAGCATAATTTCACAAATCAATGTGGCTTTCAAATGTCATGCAGGGCAGAAACGTGCACGCTGCA
Source organism: Loriculus beryllinus (assembly GCA_039877255.1). NCBI lineage: Eukaryota > Metazoa > Chordata > Aves > Psittaciformes > Psittacidae > Loriculus > Loriculus beryllinus. Next base: position 19,830 of record JBCJKH010061487.1, read on the forward strand.
CTCCTGAAAGCAGAACACCTTCAGCTTTAGTTGGAAGACTTGTGAATGCAGAGGGCTGAGTAGCAGAGCTCAAACCACACTTTTTGGATTAGGTCATAGAAATACTTTGTCCCAGCAATTTCAGAACATTTAGTTTCTCTTTCCACCTCATCATATGTTTCAATTTTTTAAGATAATATTTCAGAGCAAAAGAACATCGCAACTAAAGAACCTGAAAGAGTTCAGTTTAAAAATCAACTCTATGGAACAGATACTCAGTTTTAAACAATTACTTTTAGTAATTGAGATCACTAATTCTTTGGAACAGACCATTGATAATTTTGTGGAAAAAGAAAATAAAAAAAAATTGAAAACTGTTTTTGATGTGCTCTGGGTAGAGCAATGTGCCTCACTGAGTCAGCCCAAGTTGACTGATTTCTAAGGATGAAATACAGATACCTACCAAGCCCTAGCATCTGTGCACTTCCCACATTTTTACCTGTAAACCTGTTTTACATAACACAAGACCATGTTTCAGTTTCTCTTGACCCTGCCTGTTCCTTTTCCTTTCCACTGCTCCAAGCATGAATTTAATTCAGCTAAATGATTTAACTATGTGCCTGATACAGAAGGAAAAAGAAGGCTGGTTGTTTTTTCTTTCCCTATATTTAACTTCATGTGTTAAGACTCAGATGTTTCCTTTCCTCCAGAAACAGATAGATGATTAATGATTGAGAAGATTTTTCTAAACATACCAGTAGCCCCAGTGGATCCACCGTAGTTTAAATCAACACCCAGGAGGTGCTGCAGCTCTTTAGCAGTCCTGAGTTTTTTAACAAACCCCGAGAATATTTTTTTGCTGTGGAAGGAGTTGTTGCCTTCTCTTCTTGCTCTTTCAGAGGCCCAAGCAGTTCAGAAACTTGTATAGAGCTTTTGTGGAACTTCTGTGGATGGCATGAATTTAAAAATCAGCAGTTTCCTTCCCTTCATTTTGGGATTGTCCCGCTTTTCTTTAGCAAACTCAACCAAGTAAGTAATTACTAACTAGCAAAATGGCTACTTAGGTCTCCATGGTAAACAGATTCCCTTCAAAAGAGACTGAATGATTTTTATAATGATTATGTATTTCACAGTTAGCTCCAGTTCCTGCACCTGAAGTACCTTAGCCAGTCTCAATGAGCAGCAGCTTCAAGAAACAGTAAATGCAACTGAAGAAGACCACCTGATCATTAAACCTATACCAATCAATAATGTTCAGCATCAAATCATTGCTGTCCTCACTTTTTAGATGTTTTGTTATTGCTGCAGCTGTCCAGCATCAATTCCTGTCTTTGTTTGATGCATGAAGCTGCAACTTCCCTCCAGGTTCTTCCATAGAATCCCCAGATGCCTGTGTGTTTTGCCTCATGCCTCCCTACATGTTTATGCTGTTTATTTAAAAGGCATAAATTTGGGTTTGGGGAGTGCATTCTGCTATCCTGCTTCTGCTAGAGTAGCACTTGAGGCTCTGACTTCTTCTGCAGCAACTAAATGTGACCATAATTAAACTAATTGTTAACCATAAATGGCACAATTATTCTCATTTGGTTTTGTGTCACCTTTTTCCAGACCTAGGTCTTGCTGCTTATTCTGGAACTGGAACCTCAACATTTGTTACTGTCAAAAAACATGCTGTGGAAAACACAGCAGTCACACAAATCCAAAACACTTGTATGCCTTCTGCAGCACAGTAAAGTAGAAAGGGAGAAGGCTGCAGAGAAAAAGCGTAAGACCTTGAAAGTGGAAAAAAAGGAAGTGAAAAGTTTCCCTTTTACCACTAATTTAATGAGAGTGAGGAATTCCCCACTATAGATTTTGTTTATTATTGTCATTACAGATGTTCCCTCTTCTTAACTGTTAGCATTTCTTCATTGTTTCTGATTCCTCAGAAGGGAAGGAGACTTGCCAGGGAACCCATTTTATGTCAGCAAAAATGTTTTTGGAGTGCTTCTGAAGCACTGTTAATGGTCACCAGTGAACATTAGTCCATAATTTCCTTGTAAATACTGCTGTTGACTCCAATATAAGTGGGAGTCAGCATCTTCCTGGAAATATGTACTATTTTTCTTCTATTCTCTTCTTGGAACTAATGCAGGAATTGTTTCAGTGTTTTCATGAAACAGAAGGATGTGGCTTTTTCCAACAGAAAATATGAAGCAGTTTGCAAATAACTTTTAAATAACCCTTTTCAGCTACTTTACGTGGGCTTAATTTAATTACACCATCCAGGGACTGTTAGATGTGGTTGTACTTGTATAGAAAAAAACACCAAAACTTATTTGCATTTTTAAACCTGATATTTAGTAGGCAAAGTTAAGGTACTGTGTCAATCCCAACAGGCAAGGTTGCTGTTCTTGAAGGTTTCTTTTATGTTCTTAGTCTTTCTATTAAGCTTTTATGTTCTTAGGCTTCCAAGTAAGCCTAATTCTTGTTGTCTTTAGTCCATCTTTTCTCTGCCATGGTGTATTCGTTCAAAATTAAATAAAACTAATATGATGTTTGTGTCTTGATCTAACTTCCACTGCTACCATAAAGTTTTTGGCTTTTGTTTGGATTTCTCTCATTCTGCTGCAAGACCTAATTTGGGTTTCTAGCTTCTTTGTGGTATGGATTGCTCTTTCTTGTGAAATGAATATTTGTATGACTAGCTGCATGGTATCATTCAAGATTTTCTTTTAATGTAAGTGCCAGCACCATGCATTTCTACCAATAATACAGGAGTGGCTGAGAATGGCTAAGCTACTTTAAAAATATTTTGCAATGTTATTTGTGTAGGACCAGGACCACAGGAAATCTAAGCTCAGATAATGCAATCTTTATGATTGTGCCTTGTTTCTGAGATGGATGTCTGGAAGTTGAAACTTCTCTGATAACTGCAGTTTCGTGGTTTTAATAGAAATTGGTTTTATGCTGTTATTTTGCAGGTGTCCTTTCAGAGCCAATGAGTTCTCCAGTGCAAGAGGCAGATGTGTCACCTTACATGCAGTACAACAGTGTTCCATTTCCCCAAGTTCAGCCTCAGATCTCCTCGCCGCCTTATTACTCTAACCTCGGGTTCTACCCTTCGCAGCATGAGGAATGGTATTCCCCTGGGATGTATGAGCTCAGGAGAATACCCTCAGAGACCTTTTTCACAAGGGAGACAGAGATAATGGATATCCCTGCAGCCAAAAAGCCTAGGCTGGGTCACTCCACAGGAAGAGTGAAGGGAGAAGAGCTCTGTGTGGTCTGCGGTGACAAAGCCTCTGGGTACCACTACAATGCTCTTACTTGTGAAGGATGCAAAGGTAGGATGAAATCAATCACAGAATGCAATTCAGCTAATAAGCACAGCAGTTCCTGGGCTTCTGTTTTTCCTTTTAATTTTATCAGACTCATTAACCATTTTAGACATTTATGTTTGGTCTGGTGCACACTATTCTGTATTTTCCCCAAGACAGATTGGCAGCATCATCCACTGTTGTCCTTGTGATTATAGAGCACACTTGACCAGCCTACAGCCCTTGAGTCACCATTAGCTCTTGTTAAACTGAAGAACAGTTTCCATGCAGGAGCCTGGCAGCCTCACTCTGCTGCCTTGGAGGCTGTTCATGCTGATCTCTGCCTATGGAAGGAACCAAACCCATGGAGCCCTCTGGGAGTTTAACATGTGGCTGTCCTTTAAATCAGCTGCAAACCCATCCCAAATGCCTCCTGTAGTGTGCAGACAGGAAGTGAAAAGAAAAGGAAGTGGAAATTGTCAGCTCCCACCTGTAAGCTGTTCCCAGAGCATCTTTATTTCCCAGCTCCCAAAAGATATAGTGTGTGTCTTCAGGATTGTGAAATGAAACGATTTCTAATTCTAGACTTTCTGCTAGAGATACCCTTTATTCTTAGTGAGAGAGCTTCTTCAGGAAGCAGATGCTATCTGTAGGATAAATATCTTGCTTCTTAGAAGAACAGTTTTTACAAGTTGGTGTCAGGATAAATGGGATATAGCAAATCATTGCCGTTATTGGAAACAGGATTGCCAGCTGTTTTAGCAGAGAGACAAAAGGTTATGCTAATGGAATAACTATTGCACCTAAAGATGGCTACGCTGTGACAGGGATGAGATACCTCATAGAATGAAAATGCCCCAGTTTTTCATTCTATTCTATGAATAAATATTTCAGTATCATTTCTGTTCTAGGGGTAAAACATGGAGATTAGTGAAGCACTGAAATATTTTATGTGGAACTCCCTGTGACTAAGAGTGGACTTTGAACTAATTTGGGGGCTTTATCTATTACAAATTCATTTCTGAGGGCACAACAGATCAAACTAGTCAACCACTCTAAACATGAACACAGTCAAGGGTCATATAGGTTATCTCAATTATTCCAATAAATGAGATTTGTTTCTTTCTGCTGTCTGTTTGAATAGTCCAAATTCAAGAAAATGAATTAACTCATATGAAGGCTGTAATCATAAACCAGATTAAACTCAATTTTCATGTGAAGATTCCAAGAAATTATACATTTGTTAGTTACTCTTTATTAATTTAATGATTAAATGTCAGCAATTTTTCAAAGACTTATAATTGCAAACTATGGAATTTGTAAAGAATGTTTCTAGGAGAGAGGTTAAAACCACCATGTAAATACCCAGACTAAAACACATGGTGAAAGGAAATATGTGTTCATCTCTCTGCTGATTCAGTTTGAATCACTCTATGTAACCACAATTTTACTGCTTTATTGGAACAATCTATTTTATATTTTCACTCTGTTTCATGACTGCAACATCAATTACAAAGAATATTACCCTTGATCAAACATAGTAAAGGTTGAATTATTTAAAGATAATGCGTTCTGTTTCTACAATAAACTTTGGAGGTGATTAAAGCAGCAGCTGATTCAGTAAAAAGATGTGCTGAGGATAGTAATTCTGTTCGACAAGGTGAAGGGGGTACTATGTTTTCTAGATCCCTGATCTTGTGTATCTACGGTGGTTTTTACATACATTATCCTCAAAGCACAGTGGCCAGAAGTGGGCTTGGGTACTTCAACTGTGCTCTTATCAGTGCAGTAAAAGAGCTACCTCACATGTCTCACATCCAAGTATGAGATTAGCCCTTCTTTTTGGCAACAAGACTTAATTAGTGCTCAATATGTATACAGAGTAATAATCAGATCCCTTTCTGCAGGACTAGAGCTCAGCTTGCGGCACCCCTGCTCCACTGATGCCAAGGACACTCTTACTCAAAGAGGGAGGCTTTGCACGTATTTCTTATGTGGTTCAACCCTCTGTGATGAATATGTTCGGGGTTTTTTTCATTTCTTTCTTGGGTAATGCATTCAGCATCACCCTCCATTCTTTTTGTCTTTTTTGGGCAGAAGGAACAAAATTAGATATTATTTCCCATCCCTCATGAGAGTATTAATGTAAAGATATGGGCAGGATTATACATTTATTCTTTAAAAACATTAACATCCATCAGAAAGTAAGTACGAACTTTTTCATTAGTATTTTACATATTACACAAAGGCAGATTAAACAGAACATTTTCTCTCATACAGCATTTGCCCATGGTACTATATAAAAAAAGAAAATGCTTCCTTGAGACTTCTTTCACCTCTAATATATCACTTTAGAAAATGCTGTCTTGATTAACAATAATAATCAGTAACATTAGAGCAGCTGTAGCCATAATTAATCACGCTCAACAGTAGCCAAGAGAACAAAGCAAACTCAACATTTCCAGCCAACATGAGCTTTTTGTAATCTGGCAAGATCGTATAAAATACTGTGCCCGAAAAACTTTCAGGTTTGGGGGCTACCCCTTCATTAGTCTAACAGATGCCATATTTAATTTACCTCTGAATTTCTGTAAAACTCCTTCTGGTATAAAAGTTTACACATAAAATATATTAGGCAGTTTATTTTGAATTATTAAGGAATAATATATACAGAAATTCCATTCATAACAAAAAGCTACTTTCAAAATTAATTATGAAGAAGTCTGTTCAAGAACACAATGTTTCAAGAGTTGTTTTATGATAAAATTGAAGCAAGAGTAGGGTTAAAACCACTTTTTGCCAAAAAAAAAAAAAATCACTTTTCATTTCACTTGATTTCACTTTTTCAGAAAATTTGTTTTCAAGAGAAAATATTTGACTGCTTAAATCTGTTGATTCCTAGCTTTTGCGTCCATATTTTTGCATACTTCTTTCACCTTGTTACAGACTTTAAAATATTCATTTACTAAAACTTTTTTCTTTGCTCCTCCATGTAAAAGCAAATGAACACGTTCTGGGGAGGGTGAGTGACAAAGTCACCAGTCAGACTTAGAAGTTATAAATATTTGTACAGAACGTTTCAACATTTACTGTTAATTAATGTGCATTAAATTAAAGGATTTAAATTTAATAAATAGAATTCATAAATGATGTAAAGTTGATGCATTTACCTTTAACTGACACTGAAAACCAACAGCTTAAATCCAGGCCTTTTTCTCTCTTCCCTGACCAGTAAATGTATTAAACAACACATGAATGATGAATAAAAATAATGCCTGGGGCTGCTACAGGTTCTAAGCAATCTGCATTTCAAAAGAGACCGATGCCAGTCAACTGCACTTATCTGAAAAGCAGCCAATAAAACTGAGAGCATAGAAAAGATTCCAAGCAGGAATTAGAGTAGATTTAGAGAAATCGCAGTCTTTTTGTGACTAGATAGTTGAATTGTTTTACTGGTAGCTACACACTGGTGCTTGGAAGAGATTATACGGCTATAAAATCATAAGACAAAGTTGGGAAAGTTTCATCTGACAATGGCAAAATCATGGTGTCATCTGTTATCATGGTAGATTCAGCAGGACAGTATTATAGCTGAATGCATTCTGAAAACAAACACAAATCCTGCAATGGACAAAAATTCAGATTCAAATCTGAATTTGCCCTGTGACTTGAGTATGGGAGACTGGATCTTAACCAGTGCATCTCTTAGTGCCTCAAAGTGCCTGGCTGTAAAATGATGGTGGTATTGTACCAGCCAGTGGCTATAAGAAAACAAAAGCTTTGTGAATAGCTCTGGTTAATGTAAATTCAGGCAGAGTTCTAGTTTGAAGTGCACTATAAATCAGTGATGTGCCAGCTGAAGCTCTCAGGAGTCTATTTCAGAAACCTGCCCTCAGATAGGGAGGAGAACTGATTCCCTCTGTACATGATGCTAAATTATCTCTGTCATATGAAGGACAGTGCAAAAAGATTGTGATAGCGCAGTGATCCATACTAAACATTCAAGTCATCATTGTCAGCAAAGACTCTATTTGTTTGTGATGACTCTTTTATTCAATTACATTTAATACCTTTAGCATTCCATATTTTGTCCACAGTGCCACTCTCAGAGGTGTGCTTAGCAACAGCAAATAGGAAATTGGGACAAGCTGAGGAAAGGTCCTCTGAATTTCTAGTATCGGTTGCTGTTCGCAGTGACCTCTGTGCAAGTTCGGAGTGAATCCAGTGACAGTACCAGCAGAGCTGCCTGTGCAGCTGAAACTAGGTGACTGCTTAACTCATCAAGGGGACTGTATTTAGTGAATGAGGCTGGAGTATCTTGTAAACAGGGGAGGAGGCCACATGTACAATAGGTGGATATAACGCAGCTTCCTTATTAAACCTGGGGTGGGTAAGCAAACCAGTATATGGAGCTTCTACAGCTCCCAGGAGCTGAGGGAAGAGTGGTGAGTGCATCCTGTATCTCAAGAGACTTGTAATTTTTCACTGGCTGTTTGTGTGGCATCACCCTACAGCTCTAGTGCTGGTGCTCACCTTGCTCCTCGCAGGTTTCAGATTTGGGTTGGAATTTTCCCAACATTCACAATTCCAAAACCTTACTTTGGGCTAATGGCTAATGTTTGGGCCTGTGATTTATTATGTTGATTTATTAAATTATATTACTTTGATAATTATATCAATAAAAATATAAAGAATATAGTCATCCAGGCACTGAAAAAAACCTCATGGTACAGCACAATGTATGTCATTCAGAAAACCCAGTGGAAACGGAGGTGCTTTTCAATTTGATTACTTTTGCTACTTTCAGTGTTTTATCTTTGTTGCTGCTGTCTTATACAGGGTTCTTCAGAAGAAGCATCACAAAAAATGCGGTATACAAGTGTAAAAATGGAGGCAACTGCGAGATGGACATGTACATGAGGAGAAAATGCCAGGAGTGCCGTCTAAGGAAATGCAAGCAAATGGGCATGTTGGCTGAATGTATGTATACAGGTATTTGCATCACATAGCCAAAGTGTGCCTATTTGTCTAATTAAGCTGGTTTTAATAACAAAGCTATACAATATGTCATCTGGCAGGTGGCAGGCACATTAAAGATGATGCCATGTGCATCAAATCCACTTGAAAAAATCATATGCGCTTACAAGCAATGGAATCTAGTTGTTGGTCAGGGACACAGGGGTGTAAGAGCTGAGCAAATGGTGAAGGAAGGGCTGTCCTGCACTAGATAACAACCATTAGTCTGCTTGAGTAAGAGCAAAAAGCAGGCAGGGGAAGTGAGTCTAAGGGAGACTCCCCAGGAGCTTGAAGTTTACAGTGCTGTAGAAGCCAGAGAACGAAAATCCTGACACTTCCCTGTACTACTCTTTTTGGGGCTTTCCCTGTAAAGTTCTTGCTAGCCAAGTCCAAATTTTGGCATTCAAACAATGTCATATTCAAGAAAAGAGGAGGAGTGCTGCTAGCAGGAAGTTTCTCTGGACTGGCTAAGTGTATGTTCCCAGACCTCACCCAGCAATCAGGCAAAGCCTGCTAAGGGCTAGCCCTTTTTATAGTCTCATTAGCTCTGCTCGTGGCACTATAGATTTCCCTGGATTGCATA
>JBCJKH010061493.1:0-21042 GCA_039877255.1 Loriculus beryllinus
CAAATCTATTTGTGCAGCAAGTTTAATGGATACAGACCTTTGTCTCTCTGAGACACCTGTCATTTTTCCAAAAGCATACAAAATTGTAATATTGCAGAATTTGCTTAAATGAGGTAAGTTGGTGACTGGTATAACTCTGGAAATTATTGCCTCTGTTGATTAAAAAACAATCCCTCTCAGACTGAATATAAATGAGTAGTCAGAAATAATCCCTCTCTTTAATCTTTTTTTCTTCAGTGTATGTATACTGTGAAAGTGCAATACAGTGGTGACTGATGAGAGCCGGTTATAGAACATGCATTAGTTAAGTCAAAGAGTCCTGGTTGAATGAATCGTTCAAAGCTGTGAGTACCAGGTTATAACGAACAAAATTTGTTCCTAGAAGTTCTATTGAAGATAGAATTCTTGATATTTCTGAAGCTGATGGAGCTCTGAAATTCTGATTAGATCCACCAAATGGCTTTTAGAATATTTTCTTATGTTAAACTCACTGCATTTTGAGAATAGCAAATCTGTCCAATAGCGCATGAAAGTAAAACAACCCCTAAGGATCAATAAAACCAGAATCAGCAAATTTTCTTCACAGCACAGACTAGGAACTGGGTAAGAGTGGAACACTGAATTGTCATGGGAGAAGTTAATGGTGCTTCCACATTTGGCTTGCAGTACACCGAGTGTATTGCTGCAGTAGAACATACCTAACTTCAGCCTCTAAAACCAGCTAATCTCCTCCTGGGTGTTACTGTTTTCAGCAGTACCTGAAGGGTCTTTAGCTAAGCCAAACACTGCCCATGAAAAGCCCATGCTGCATTTGGAGCATTCAAGAGATGGGCTATGGGCTTGTGGAACTTTAGCCTTTGCTGCCTTGTAAGCAAATTCTTGTTGTGTGTTTGATCCATTGTGCTACAGTGGAAACACCATGGGAACACGAGTTAATGGCTTGAAATTCACAGCACTAATGTTGAAAACAGCTTTGCCATCTGCTGGTGTTTATTATTAGCTCATGATCAGCCTGGTTGTGTGGCTGTGAAGTGGGAAAGATGAGCAGCTTTCACTCTTTTTACACGTGTTTTGAAGAAGACAGTTTCAACCACAAACCTCTAAGGAAGCCTGTCAACTTACCTGCAGAGCATTCACTTGTGTCCAGGAAGTTCTGGGTTTTGTGTAGTTATTGTGCTGCTTATCTGCTGCAGTTCATGCATGGGGAGAACTGGGTCCACTGTATCTTGTTTTCCTTTATAAGTCAACGGTACAACCAGAACACCTGATCCTAAAACACAAATCCAACTTTCTACAATAAGTCCTTAATACATAAAAGGATTCAAGAAAGTAAATATTCACAATTCGGTAGCTAAGAAATTTCTATAACCAAGCACATGGAAGTGTTTGAGTTGCAAAAATGTCACAGGGATCAGGAGCAGTGCCAGGTTTTCTGTGTTATTTCTATGGCAGTATTAAAGCTCTTGTAACCGTTCACAGCAGGCTTTCCTTTCCACATCTGCTTGCCCGAAACCTGAATGTCTTAATTTTTGATCACTATGAGAGAGCAAGTGGATCTGTGCATACATACACATACAAACTAGGATAACCTATGACAGACTGACCTATGACAGACAAAACATAGGATAACCTATGACAGACAGACATAACTGGCAGAAAGACCTTTAAAAAAACAGATGTAGTTTTTTGCATCAATTCCTCCAGCTACCAAAAAAAAAAAAAAAAATCAATCCAAATAAAAAAGAAATTATAGCTTAAAATTACAAACTTTCATAGATATCTACCCTAAGAAATCTACTCAGACATCAGATTGGAAGGGATTTAATGGTGAATAGAGTATAGCTGGCAAGGTGTTGGTAGAGGGTGGTGGGAGTCTTGCAAGGATCAGCCCAAGTCAAGTCTGCCTTTCTTAGCATCTGGTGAGTGTTTTTCTTGTCTTGATTTTGACAAATCATGAATTTTCTTTCATTCCTATGCCTCTTCTTTTCTCTCCTGTCCCATTTTGGGGGGGGGGGGGGGGGGTTGAGGGGTGAACAAGCCTCTGTTTGGTCCTGCTTGCCAGCCTGGGCCAACAGCCTGAAGATAGCAATTTTGAAGATCTGGCATTTTAGGCATAGATGGCACATTCATGTAATTGATAATTAATTTTTTCTCCTAATACATATAGCTTATAGTATATTTTTCAACTATTAATTTCAAAGTGCCAATCCCAATGAGTTTCCCCATCCAATAATTACATCTCTTTTTCCTTTTATCTTTCTGGAGTACAATAAAAGTGCAATTAAAAAAATCTATTCTTTACTGTTTTGCATTGAGATTCCTGTCTGTTATGCATAAGATTGCAGCCTCTCATTTAAACCTTGGTGTTGGGATATTAGTCTGTTCAAGCACAGTTCCAAAGTTGGATCAGTTCACAGCAGCCTTTTTTACGTGGCAGGCAGTTAAAATTTTTAGCAGACCCTTCCCATTTCTCTTTTTCTGAACAGTTTAGGTCAACTCACTCTCTATCAAACTATCAGTATAACAGCATAAAACAGTAATGTTTCTTAATCAAAATGCAGGGCTACCTGCAGTGTAATTTGAGCAGAATCCAATTGTGAGAGGAGAATTTTAGTGGAATCACACAATTTTTTATATCTTGGTGCTACTGAGTTAATGTAATTGTCATTGATCTGACATTAAGATATTTAGGGTTTCTGGAACATATGATACTACAACACAGAGTTAAAACATGAGTTTAGTTTCCTAATGTTTTGTTGACAAGTTTTCAACAATAAATCGAACAGTACAAAGCACATATGAACTCAAAATTCTTTTTAAACCTTTGCACATGGCTTTTGCAAACCAGTCTCACTTATAGTCAACTTATTCTTCTAAAAATTATATACAGCAGCTATATTGACACAGAGTTTGTTACCTTTTAAACATTAAAATTGCACTCATCTGGCTGTTGAAAAGCCAAGCATTAGTTCTGCCAGAGCATCTATATTTTCCAAGAACAGTTTTGGCTTACTAGATTTATATTTAGATGAATTTTCTATTTGTAATAAAATAATCTTTGTATTTTTATCTATGCAATATTAAAGGCTAAAAGTTTGCAATGTAATTAATGAGATTTTAAGTGCAAGACTGTGATTTTCACATTTCATTTGTAATTTTTTTTTTTTTTTCTTCTGCTCAGGGCTATTTTATAAAAGAAATGAATAGGCTTTTTTATTCAGAAAGAAAATGTTGCTGTGACTGATTGATCTTAATAAAAAAGCTTATATTACATAAAATGTACTACGACTTTTAAGAGTACTTTTCAAGCTTACTTTTACATTATGAAAATGATCTTTTGTTCAGTTTTGGCACATTCAGACATGATTCCAAAATCCCATCTGGAAATCATTTAATGGGAATTTTCATAAGAATTATGAACAAATGAATACCAGGTTCATAATAAGAATGTTTTGTTCTACTGCAGTATTACTAGGAATGATATAAAATTTAGTGTGTCAACTCAAATCCAAATGCTGAAAATAACTATAGATATCCACCATAATCTTCAAACCTGAACTAACAAATCATATTTCTTTATTCACAAAGAATTATACTCTTTTACTAGCCTTCCTAAACCAAATTATAATTCACACTTCTTAATCGTAAAATTTTAAAATAGTTTTTCCGTATTTTCCTATGAATTTTAGGTTTCAAGGAGCTGTATTTAATTGAACTGACTAAAATCCTTGGCCGTTTTGGTCTCATTGCAAGCCAAGAGTTTGTATGGCTTTCAGGTACAATGCATGGAATATAGCATCTGATCCCTGGCATATATCTTAGCATAGAGAGTTACACATAAGAAACAAGTTTCACTGCATCTCAGATTGGAGGCTATAACTCATTTGCGTTTTGAAAACTAATCTGAAAAATGTGCTTTAAACAACGTTTTTGCATTTAAAATACAAAAAAAGAAAGAAACTTGCAGTATTAGTGTTACTGGTAGAAGATCTATTACTTGAAGCGTTATTTAGCCACATTATTTCATCGTCAGGCTTTTTAAAGTAGAAAATAGAAATCATTAAAAGTGCCCCGACCTACATAAAGTTTCTCTGTTTCAAATATGTTTTTCCTTGATATTGCTTCCCTCACAATAAAACATCAATATATAACAACTGCAAAAGAAATTCTGAAATGCTTAGGGAGTGCCTCTGCCTTGCCTTGCCTTGTCTATTTTTTTGTTACAAACCTCACATCTGTAACACAGTCGACTAAGAGAGCACTGCACTAGTTCCCCTAAATCACTCATCCAAGAAGCATTCACTCCTCTGCTCAACTTGATCACCTGGGTGTGTTGCGTAATATTCTCTGCCTCCCTAGGATCTCAGAGAATATACCCTTGATGGAGTGGGGAGAGAAAGCCTGCAAAACCCCAATGTTAATGCCCTCCATAAAACTCTATCAAAAAGAAAGAAACAGTCCTGCAACAGACCTGGTGGCTTAATCCTCAGAATTAACATGTAATATGGCTGCTCTGGAATTCCTTTATTGTGCTTTTAAGTTGCAATTAGCACAGCGCTAACTCAGTGCCTTTTAGGACTTTTCACATCAGTGTGTGCTTTTGCACAAAGTTGCACAGGCCTCCTTCATTTCAGCATTTCTAACTTCTGAAGACTTGGGTTTACTGCATTGCTGTACTTTGAAAGTGCTTGAGGATGGCAGATTTTTGCTATGTGTGCCATTTACTTATTTGCCATGGTCTCTAAAAGCATGGTGGTAGGTTATTGTAAGCTAGACCACCACTTTAAAACATCCTCGCAGTGCCAGCTCCATGCAGAATACTTCAAATAATTTCAGAGGGCTTTGAAGCTGAGAAGCCTGAGGAGGACCAGAAGGGATATTGCTGAACAGCTTTGGGAAGACAAGGCTTCCCAGATGGCTTCTCCCTCTGGATACTTAGCACAGCACAGCACAAGAAATTATGCAGCTGTAGAGGAGGGTTCCTGCTCAGCCTGCTGCCACTCTGGGGTACAAGGAAGCCCTGGCTGCAGAACAAGGCCATCACCTTGCAAGGATGCAAACCTATGTACCTGCCTCCAGCAACCCTTTCTTCCAACTGCTCCTGGCTGATCAGCTGGGAAACATCTCACCAGTGGAATATGTCTGAGCTCTTACTGAAATCAGAGTTCAGAGCTCTTATTGAAATCTTATTGCAGTGGGAACTGTGGGATCTTGGTACAAGAGCAAAGTCTTTCCTCAGAGAAAGTCAGATATTTCTAGCTCCCATCTCCAAGCCTGATAAAAACCTGGATAATGAGTCCCACTGCTACTGAGCTGGAACTATACTCCCGTAAGCCTTCTGCTTCTCACACCAAACACCTGCAATAACTTTTGTTCAGGTATACATTTCTACATGCTATAGTGTCCCCTCATGTCCAATGACAGGTCTCCTTGCAACATTTTTTCTGCTGTCCTGCTGCTGCTGTGACAGGCCTGCGACCTGACTCATCACCATTGCAGAGCAATTCTCTTTGACATTACATCAGAGATTAATTTGTTTCCTAAAGCCTGTGCTGTGATTGAGAAATTAGTCATTAAAAAGTGATGGTCTACGTTTGTTTGTCTCTCTTCTACAGGCACTGAACCAAAATGTTTTCAGGCCATTCAGTTGAAATCTGCACTGTTAAAATTAGGTCATTGCCCTGAAAAATCCTTCCTAACTATATATCCAGAGAGCTGATTAAAATCCAATCTATTTGACATTATAATTAAGCCTTACATCTAGTTTACAGTTTTGTAATTACAGCTCTGCATCCTGAGAAAGATCAGAGGTCTCTCCTGTTCAGCTGAGGGAGCAGAACAGCTCTACTGAGAGCATTCAGGGGTATTGGACTTTATACATATGCAGGAGATAAATGCATGCTGGTGGAGAAACCCCTGATGAACAGATCTGCCCAGACCTGCGGGAGCAGTGTGGCATTTGGAATAGGAGGGGGAGACAAATTTTTCAATGTGTTTTAGCAAGCAGATATCAGTTACCAAGAGCAACACAGGCTGATTCTTTGTAACCAGTATGGCATAATTCAGCTCTGTACAAACATAGAAGCAAACCTCCAAGTCTGCCACTACCCTTATTTTGCCTGATTTTCCCATGTTTGATTTTTCCAGCCAGTTTTTGCTTTTTTTTGTGTGTGTTTCTCTAAAGCATGTTTAGAGAAAGGGAAGGGCAGATAGGAGGGGAAAGGGCAGAGGAAAGGGGGAGAACTGCTCATGAAGAGATGCCCATAATGCCCCAAGGTTTTTTCTCACTCTGGACTTGCTTAAAATATGCTCTGAGGAAGTGGAAGCTTGTTCCTTTCTTCTTCTGGTTTCAATGACTCTGAGGTTATTTGGAAAGTAAGGGGAGAAGGATGAGTTATGGAGTGTCTTCTACTACAAATCCCAAGAGAACCAACAGCCTTTCCCAGTAAGAAGCACAAAAATCCCTCAGGTTTTCCTTGGTAGACAGCCACTTTCATTCTACCTGGGTTTCTCCTCTCTAATCAGAAGTTTCTGTTGTCTGGTCAAGGCCTCTTCTTCATCCAATATTGCTGGTGCTGGGAATAAACAGAAAACTGATGCTTTGAACCTCACCATGTGCTAGCACTCCAGAGCTTTTGTTATTATATCATGAGCTGACGCATGCAGTCCTTCTTCCGCAGAGAACAATACAAACTCTGGTACATGAGGACAATACATGTGTGACTTCCAATGGGATATCTTTAAAAAGATGGCAATGTGCTGTTACATACTTTAAAGATCACTTATCTGCTTACCTGATGACCCCTTACATGAAAAGCAGCATTATACTTTTCACCACCATTATACTGCTTGGAATAAGTGTGAAAAGTGGCACATGGGAGGGGAAAAAATGTCCTGGTAATAGCTATTACATCCAATCAGAAACAAAACCTCCACGTGTCCATTTTAGCTCCTCAGCACTTCAGTTTTCCTTTCAAAACACACTAGAGAGACTCTGTTTCTAAACCAGCCTTTACTGAGGTCCCTAACCAGCCCAATAGTCCAATTGTTCCACTGACATTTCTCCTAAAGGGAAAAAAAAAAGTTTTACCAGTTTATTGACTTCAGAAAATTTCTAGTCATTGCAGAAGCATAATTCTCACAGCTGTTATATAGCAGAGTGGCCCAGACCTTCACTGTATTTTAAGTGCTCCAAGAGCCAGTAGTGGTTTGCATTTATTGCCTGTTCTGTTCAGTTGCTGTTACTCATGTTACATAGCATCATTTTGCTACCAGGACTTTCACCTCTGTATCTCACAGCAGGATGAGGAACACGCACTGATCACATATTTTTCCCATTCAAACAGATGGTTTACTACTCTTCATTACCCTGGGAAGCTTACTAATGCATCCTAGTCTGATTTCACTCTGCTTTTTCACTGTAAAAAGAAACGCTAATAAAACTGTAGGTAGCTTTCCAGATAAACACTTTTGTCATCTTTTGAAATTGTATTGGTTTTAGAAAGTGTTGTTCTTCTATACATAACATTTTCATTTGATTTCTGCCTTACCATTTGCAGCTTTAAAAAATAGTAGTAAAATGTTTTCTTATACTTTTGTGGTCAATTGTTTCAGTGACTCCAGATCTTTTTTTCAGTAAATGCAAAGAATTTTGTAAGAGTATGTTGGTATGCATTGGAAAATCTCAGCTAAGGCATTTCTTCCTACTTTATTGTGATAATGCTTGCTGTGTTTACCAGAATACTGTATGTGTTCAGGTGTCACAAAGAAGAGACTGGGGAGCATCCACTCATCAGGATTTTCTCCAGCTGAAATCTCATTTACTTTCTTGCACATGCTTCCTTTTGTCAATGTATTTTTAAGTATTTGCAATTTTGGTGTTATCTACCCTTTTCATCAGGCAAATACAAATTTCAAGATGCTATTAATTGCTTCCTTTTCTGGTAATCTGTATGTTACTGGGCACTAGTTGCACAGATATATATATATATATATATATATACTTTTTAAACTGGGTTTTACTTTCTTAAAATGGTCAGTCACATTCAGACTTTATTTTGCAACTTAGACTAACCAGAACGTAAAATATACCTTGTATTACCTCTGCAGTAAGGCAGATAGGGTTTTTTTCCCTTCTGCATGTCTTTCTGTTGCCTTTTTGTTTGGTAATGTGCATCTCTCACTCTGTGAGAATCAACCCCATCTGTTTCTGACAGATTTTTTTTCCTTGTTTCACTCATATAACTCAGCTTGTCTTTAGTTATCTGTCTCCTCTGTCCCCCTGTCAGCCATGAATGAATAAAATTCATGCAGTCTGTTACCTTCTAACTACAGGCAGGGAGACAAAGTTAATGTAATATCAGCTAACAGGGCCACACTTGGCAGTACCTGTTGGCTGGGGTCTGTTTCATCAAAAGTCACACTTCCCTGTTGGGAACTCACAAGCCGTTCAGTGTTGTCTCTCTCGAATACAGATCTGTGCAGTGAGATGGAAATTACAGTTAGTACAAGAAAGTTTGATCCCACAGTTAGAATTTATTCTTCATTTATGTAGACCAGTCTGAGTTTAGGGGTTTCTCCTACTTTCTCTTTGTTTTAGTGCATGTGAAGAGGCTTTGTCCTGCTATCAAGCTTGAAAAACTGGAGAGAAAGAGTATTTAGCTAAGGCATTAATGATTCTTTCTGAGCTCTTTACCCTCCGTGCAATTACTTTAACTGTAACTTTGTCTGAGAGACTTAGACTGAGAATATTCTTATCCATTGCTTTGTACAACTGGGAAAACATTTAGGCTCTACTCTTTAATTTTTCATATCAATACTAATACTATTGGGAAAACAGTTAACTTCCAGTTAGACAACAGTATAAATCTCTAATTCTATGGGACTGTATAATTTATATATATACAAATATAAATGTGTGTATATATATATATATATGTATATGTGTAATTTTAATTTATAATAATTTATAAAGAAATAATTTAAAACTAATAATTTATATTAGTCCTATATAGCTTGAAGTTGATGGTCTTCTGTCCTACCGGCTTATGTAGCTCATCTTTTCCAGCTGTTTGACAACAACAGATGCTCATATTCGCATACACTAAAGACTAACCATACCTACTAAAATTCTGGCATTGACTGGCTAGACAGCATTAGCCAGTTAAGTCTCATTTGCATCTGTATGAATACAATAGTATCATGAGGAGAGTAACTGAATACAATCAGTTCAAAACCCAGAACTGGAAGAAACTGTGTTTGTAGTTCCGTAACATTCCGTACACATTGATTGCTAAATTGGATTCCACTAAAAATTTGCTTACAATGGAAGCTCAGAGACAACAAACATAGTGCCTACTTCTAATTGTTGTAATTCTTTTTCCTAAATATTGAAGTGCTGCATTTTCAGATAAAAGATGTAGTGAAAGATAGCTAGGGAATGACTAAATCTACTCTGCTAAAACTCTGGCACTTCTGATATTTATTTTGAAGATGCTATAGCTATAGCATTTTCATGGGAAAATTGAAATCTGTTATATAATAGAAAAGGAAGGACAGCCTGTACATAACTTTTCTGCACTGTAACTTTTCAGAAGTCACAATGTTCGTCTAGTTAGTTTCTCCACCTGCAGATAAGCTTTTTTTATCCATTTGTTTTTAAGGAAGGGCAAACGCAAAGGAGGACCAAACCCCTTCTATCTAGCTAGTAAGAATGAAAAATTAAGCATGATTGTTGAAGTGTAAATAAATACAGTCACTAGGGTCAAGTGTTCCCTGTGTGGAGAGGATTTCCGAAAGGGTTATAACTAAGTCATTTCTGTTGTGATAGATGAACTTAATAATACAAGCTTCCTTCCTTTGCTGATATTTGTTTACATTCAGGAAACCAAAGTCTTGTGAAATAGAGAACTGTACAAAAGTTAGTGTCATCCCAAGTAAAACAAGGCAAGAAAGTGAGAAGCAGGAGAATGAGTAACTATGCATGAGCAACATCTAGTGGCTAACATCTCATTATGAAACATGGAGGCACTGGACATTATATCAAACTTGGTTTTGACACTGAATGCTTCTGGGAGGAAATAAAGCACATGAGGGGAAAAGACAGGACTGCTTATTGGTGCACCTTCTGAACTAAAAGTTCTCAAGAACTCATACTGATTCTTTCTTCACCAAGTAGTAAACTGAATGTGAGCTGGCAGTATGCACTTGCAGCCCAGAAACCAACCGTATCCTGGGCTGCATCAAAAGGAGCGTAACCAGCAGATCGTAGGAGGTGATCCTGCCCCTTTGCTTTTGTGAGACCCCGCTTGGTGTACTGCACGTAGTTCTGGTGTCCTCAACATATAAAAGACATGGAACTGTTGGAACAAGTCCAGAGGAGGGCTACGAGGATGATCAGGGGACTGGAACACCTCCTGTATGAAGGCAGGCTAAGAAAGTTGGGGCTGTTGAGCCTGGAGAAGAGAAAGCTGCGAGGAGACCTCATAGCAGCCTTCCAGTATCTGAAGGGGGCTTACAAGGGTGCTGGGGATTCTTTAGGGACTGTAGTGATAGGACAAGGGGTAATGGGTTCAAACTTAAAGAGGGGAGGTTTAGATTGGATATAAGAAAGAAATTCTTTCCTGTTAAGGTGGTGAGGCACTGGAATGGGTTGCCCAAGGGAGCTGTGAATGCTCTATCCCTGGCTGTGTTCAAGGCCAGGTTTGACGAAGCCTTGTGTGGCACAGTTTAGTGCCCCCATGGCAGGGATTGGAACTAGGTGAGCTTAAGGTTCTTTCCAACCCTAACCATTCTATCATTCTATGAAAGAGTTACCATTTTTTCATCAAGAATGTCAGTTTTACCTACATTTCTCCATGATCTCATTCATTACTTCAACGACCCATTTTCTGTTGTTGTCTTTACTGAACCAAATTCCACTCCTGCATGTCTGCTTTAATTTTTCCCAGTTACACGCTAGAAATGGATAACAAAATGCCTTCTTTTAGTTATATTTATTTAAAATTGCCATGAAACTCAAGTAAATTCACAGCTTAAAATATTTTGTTTTATCTGCATCTCCTGCTGTCATTATTTGAGACATAAAATACTGCTACGGTAGGAGCACAAGTTTGAGTATATTTTCTAATGCTCCTACCTTCTTTTTTTTTTTTTATTGGCTTACTGTTGACAGCCTTATCACTGGAGTTTTGACTTCTCCTGTAGCTAGATTAGATCCTTTTGTCCTTCCCTTTTCCAAATCCTAAGTCTTCTTACAAGTTAACAAGCAGCTATATGAAGACTGTAATCTGGGGAGCCAGAACACAGTCTTCATTGAGAGTCCTAAAGCAATAAGAAGTTGATGTCTGTGGTCACACGATAGATGCAGGTGAAGATAGAAGGCTACGTGACTTGCATTGACTTATTCTGTATTGTGAAAATCTCTAAAATAAAGGAGCTATAAGAGATGCTGACAAAGATTATAACTCATGTACTAAGATCATCAATCCAGTTCCCGTCCAGTGAGTCTGGAACCACAGGTTCATTTTGCCAGGTTTTGATGTATGGAAACAGATCTTTTGTAAGAGATTCTTGCTGAATTTCCAGGTTGTATTTTAGTGTTTGTAGAGAATATTTTTCATACTATAGTGGGATGGCTGAACATCAGTACCTATTCTGTTCCCTTTATAAACTCTGAAAACACAAGAGAAACAAAAAAACCTGCCACAGAAGGACAGCTTAGGAAGTCTCTTGTGCAAGTTAAGGCTCTCTAGCACAAAGTTGGACAGATACCTGCAGATCTCTCTGTCAACCCTGGTTAGCTACAGAGACATTATATTTTGTGAAAATGTACACAGTCAATTAAAATCGTTCCTTCTCATTTGCAATGCATAAGCCTTTCCCCATGGCTGTTGACCCCATCACAATCTGACAAGAACACACTATGGGGAATACATCCTCCAATTTTACAACACATTAAACACAACACCTTCTAATCCAGTCTACACTGCTTTTGGGAAAACAGCTCTGCTTGTCTTAAACTAATAGAAGTAATTAAAAAGCTATTTAGAAACTTTCCTTATCCCTTTTTGTATGCCCTCCTGGCAAGCTTCAAGGGGTGACCAGCTGCAGAAGCCATTATGAGGTGACTTCATTAAGCAGTTGTCTTTCCCATGACAAAAAATTTCCTAAGAAAAAGAAAAGGGATAATACTTTTGTGTTAATTTTGAACTGTGAACTGCTGCTTTTCATGGATTTAAAAAGATAGCTGGGAAGGCGGCAGACACACTCTGAATGGGAAACTGTACAAGATGACCTCCAGACCACATTTTGCTTTCTTTAATTCTATGAAATATTATCAAATTGAGTCTCCAAGCTGATGTATCTGCCCATAAAGGAATCTAGTTAGCAGCAGAATTCAGAAGCTGAACAGACTTCCCAAAACGGTAGCTTTCTTGATCTCAGATCCTCAGAATATATCACCTAATTGCCTCCTATCCTCAGCTGTCATTTTTAGTTCTTCATGCTGAAGTTCTAACTGATCTCAGAAATATTCTACCCATTTTTTCTGCAAGCATCTGTCAAATCATTGGACTTTATAGCATATTAGAAAGCTTTTTTATAAAGGGTCAATAACCCTTTCAGGCAGTGCTGAAGAAATATAAGCAAGGAACGTGCTAAATTGCAATAGATCCCAAATGACATATTTTGCACTTTCAAAAGGTGATTCACAATTTTCTAGCTCCTCAGCTGGGATGTTGTAAATCGGTACTGCAAAATGTCTGCCTTTTACCACCCAGATGCTCACCTCAGCCCTGTTATACCTGCAAAAAGGGGGAAAAAAAAGAAAGAAAGAAAGAAAAGAAAGCAGAAAAAAACCCAGGAGGCAAAAGGAAGCATAAACTTGGGAAAGAATATGGGAAGAAGGGAGAAACAGAAAAAAAATTTAAAAAAGTAGCAATGTCTGAAAAGCAGCTCAGGTAAAAAAGGAAAAAGGCAACGGAAATAGGATGAGAACCGGGAAAGTGAATAAAAATGCAGAAAACCTGATGTGGGAAAACACTGCCTTATTGCAAATCTTTTTTTACTAGAGGAAGTATTTTTTTTCTGTATATATTAATGTTCTGTAGTTTATATCAAGGTGATTGAGAAAATATTTAAGCAGTAGGAATATATCTTAGTTCCCATTGCCCATATATACTCACTGATTTTTTTTTTCAAGTTTGAACTGCTTGGCTATATCAGAACATCCAGGAATTATTTATAGGGCAGTTTTTCCTTAGAAATTTTAAAAGAAGCAGAAAATGGCACATAGCAAGATAGGAGGAAGAGCTATTACTTTTATATCTGAAATATCCCAATGTCATGTACCTCAAGAAAGCCTAAGATTTTAGAAGCAAAATCTTGGGCAATATTTTTGATTTGTATGAGTATGTTGTGAAACAGACTAAAGAATATGGGGTCAGACTTCTTTGGTTTCACTTAAAGGCCAAGAGACATTCGGCAGAACGTAAAATACAGCAAATTCCACTTAAGCCTCAGGACTTATTTTTTGTACTTTGAGGCTGGTCAAAAGGCATGGTATCCAGGGAGGTTGTGCAGTCTCCATTGCTGGAGGTACTCAAAACATGTCTGCAAGGCCAGGGAATAAAAAGGTTAGATTATGCATCTTTAGAGTTCCCTTGATTCTGTGATACTAAGACCATGGGATACAGGTGTTGCGAGAGACCAAGACTGTCTGGAAGCAGATTAAGACTAGAGATGGCTGGAAAAGAAGCAGGATGGAAGAGGAAAAAGAAAAGAAGGGCAGGAAAACAGACTGCATGAGGAAGGATATTTGGATTTGGATAGATTTTCAGAACATTTCCAAGAGGTGATTCAAATAAAGTAAAGCTCCTGCAAAAAATTGTGATGATACTTGACAAAGACACAATACTTTAAAGGCACAGAGTATCTCTGATTTTCTTTCAAGAAGCTGCAAGGACAGGGTTGTTGCATGAGTAGGGGTGAGCTGGAAAACAAGAGTGATTACATGAGCAGCAAGACACAAGTCTGAAGATAAGAGTGGAGACAAGTCTATAACAGGACCAAGTTCTATGCAGGAGATAGGGCTGGAGATAAACTACATACAGTCTATTCAATGTCCATCAGAAAACATGGCCAGAGAGTGGACTGGACAGAAGTACACTTACAGCATAGTTTAGGCAAACAAACAAGGCTCAGGTCTGAACTTAAATGGTTCAACAGTCAGTGTATATGTGCATGGACATTCCAGATCAGGCTGGTCAGGGCAACTAAGGCCCATTTGTGCACACAGGATCCCTACAGTTTGAGACTTTCTGGGTTTGGTGCTGGGTTTGAAGCCTTCAATTTCTTTAAATATTAGGTGTGATTTCCCAAATCCTTAAAAGAACAACCAATATGTAGTCATTCTGTCTTACAGACATCTATCTTGATCATCAATATGATTAACATTGCTAGAATACTTATGATTAATATCATGTTTTTTACTGATGGTAGATCCTTGAGAACAATACAGAGAAGGGTCTCTAGTTTTACCCTTATGAATCAGAGTTTATCCACAGTCAGCATGTATAAAACATGCAGTGCCTAGTCAAAATAAAGACTCATGAGGGACAAAGGCATGTTTCATCAAACAACAGCAGAATTTTTACCTGCTGTACTCTGTATAATATCCATCCAGAGTTTATGACCAGTTCAGCATGTATAAAGCATGCAGTCCCTAGTCAAAATAAAGACTCATGAGGGACAAAGGCATGTTCCATCAAACAACAGCAGAATTTTTACCTGCTGTACTCTGTATAATATCCATGGACTGGGATTATTTTCAAAATTAACTTGAGTAGCTTTTCACTGCACCATAAAAAAGCACATCCACCACAATGGTCACTGTTTAGACCATTTCAAGCGTCAGTATTTAAATGAAGAAGCACTGAGAGAGCAAAGCAAATGTAGGTAGTATATTATTTAGTTCCATTATCTGTACAGCTTATACTCCATGTATATCATCTTATTGTCAGGACTTTCTTGCTTGATTCATTTCCAAAATAAAAGCAAGTCTTCTCTTCAGCCTCAGGCAGAACAACAGCAAAGAGAATTTCATTTCCAGCCTTTACACTGATAGAGTATGTAGAACTGGCCTATAACAAAGGCTATCATGGAAATGATCTGATAAAATTAAGCAATTTCAACAGCCACTCTCCCCTAATATTTCAATTGGATTTATGATTTGAAATCCTCAAGCTTCAATTTGTTGCCTTATTTACTGAGCAGAAACAATTTGGGTGTAATAATACAGTACAGTTCTGCTTATACGGTTTCTCAGTATTTGCCTCATCAAGGAACTTTAACCTTAATGTTGGAAGCCAAATCACAAAAAAAGGACAGTAACCTAAGACCTTCTATTTTCCTGTCACTTCATTCTCTTTGAATCTCCTAGAAGGATGTAATTCAGGACCAGTTTTCTGATTTGGATAACACCCACCTTATGTCAGTGCTTTCACCAAAACTGGAACCTTTTAGAGAAGTAATAAGAAAAAAAATAAAAATCAAGTCATAATTCTTATCAATCATCTAGTGCAAATGTCAGCTGAAATTGAATGAATGAGTTGGAGGAAAAGCACAGACATCTTTTGAGTTATATTGACTCGCTTTTCTGACATGAAAACATTAATAAAGTTAAAAATGGTCATACTGAAGCAAAAGTAGGAGTGAGAGACGTAAAAATGAAGATAAGGGTATATTGGCATATTGTTGTGGTAAATCTGCATGCTCTTATTTCATATTCTGTATAGAAAATAATTTGTTCATTTTTAGAAGGAAATCCTCTCAACACATATTGAAACAGATGATAGTGACTTGGAGATATATTACGCAAAGGACTCAGTGAATTATGTGAAAACTACTAGCAATATCATATGTTTTTGAAAGACAAACCCTGTGTAGCATGAAATGCTTAAGAGCTGTATTGTTCCCCAGAGGCATCTGACATAAGAAATTAATCCTAAAAGTTTTAACCCATATAATAGGAAGTGACTGATGACTCATTACCTAATACCACTGAAATTAGCATTAATAGTTCCTATGCTAAAGGTGTGGTAACAACTTTTGGTTTTATAATCCATTTAAAGTCAATTAAAATGTCAGTTAATAATGAGAATTAATTGTTATACAAGCATGCATCCACTCAAAGGTTACATTCAGTGACTCCTCCTCTGCCTTTCTGGTGTTCCATTCACTGAGATGTTTATTAAGTACTTTGTGGCTCCATCTATTATGAACATGGAACTGCTCTATAACTTTTTCTACATTTAGATCTGGTTCATTGAGAAGTTTGGTATTCTAATTCACAGATTTTATTCAAATCAACAATTGATAGTTCAGAATAAAGAACAGTTAGGGAAGGCTAGCTCAAGCTGTGTCACTCCTCAGTTGTTTCTTGACAGCAGTTAACCCACCAGATTTGAATATTTGGCCTCCGTTCCTGACAGCCTACAACAGTATTTAAACCATTAATGGAAGAAGCACATAATGAATAACAAATATCAAAAGAACTATAGTTAGTTTATGAGGCAGTAAAATAGGACCACTTTAAAGGAACAAAAATTGAATCTGAGCCCTCTCAAAAGTACCTCATGAAGTTTTTAAGTGTTCTTTCTTGTAACAGACAAGTGTGGAGGACTTAAAAAAAAAATCTCACGGTTTGCCTCCATAAAGAATAAAAACAAACTGAAATTTTGTTTTAAGAAAACTGCTTTATTCTTATATTTCATTTATAATAGTGCAAGAAGAAACATAGTTTGAACTTCCAAGGAGACAACTGTTATTACTGTAGTCCAGAAGCCAGTCTATGAACAGGAAAACTGGCAAAATTCCACCAAGGAACAGGGAAAGGCAAAACTTCTTCCATGTAGGAAGATAGCATGAATACAAGAACTAAATATGAATCCCATCACCAATCAATTTCATATAAACTCACCATTTTCTGAATAAGAGAATATTATTTTTTTTTCTTTTAAAGGCTACATTTTTATAGAAATATATTACTATTCACATCATGCACTTACATATGGGATTTAACTGTAACTGAAAATTGAATTTTCAAGGACAAATTTGACACTTGCATGAGTGCTAAAACTAGGAAAAAAGGCCCAGATACCCCCTACTACTTCATTCTTTTCTGGTTTCTTATTCTGCCTTGTACCTGATGGTAGCTCAGCAACTCAGCATGCTCTTGTCCTCTCCACTCTGCTAGAGAGACAGTTGTATATTTTACTCATGATGGGTTTTTTTGCCTTACTGTGCATTTATCCTAGAGGATGTGAAATTGAAGAACACCCCAAACTTGAAACAGAGGCTGTGGAAGTTAGGAAGCTCTAGTGTCCAGCAACAATTTGGGACAAGGCTTTCACAGTGCTTTGCTTCCCTCACAGGTGACTTCAATCATTGCTACAAACAGTGCTGTTGTGCCTGAAGGGGTTACTATGAAGTTTGCTATCTGATATTTTAAAACTTTGGGACATCTCCGTACATTGGGTCTAGGTCACTAAGTGGCTTATAAGTGAAACCTTGAATTCAAGAATGAGAAGAAATATAGAAAATTCACAGTAGCCTGCAAAGCAGAAAACTTGCAACATTTTCTGCTGTAGGAAATCTGCTGTAGGAAACCTCTATTCTTAATGACAAATCTCACCCTAAAGTATACACACAGCAATGTTTTGAAAATCGAAACTGAACATTTCTGTCTCTGGTTTCAGGAGATATTCTCAACTCTTGATACTGTCACCTTTCTCCTCCCTTTGCTGCTTTTCATCTGGCTGTGGCTTAAAGACATACAGGCCACAGCTGGTCGGGTTTTCCAACGGCTCAGTTAGAACTTTTCAGTAGTTCTTTTAAATTAATTTGTTCAATCCTAAAGGTTAGCCGTATAAAATAAATATGCACTGTATAAAATTATTATTTCTATTAAATCAAAATAAGCAATACTGTATATGAAACCCTTTGATGCAGTGCTATGTTTCAACATTGTAAATTACTTGGAAGCCATTAGGACATTTCACTTTGAAGGCTCATGTATATAAAATGCATTATTAACTTACTAAATGTTATTGAAATGTACAGTTAAAATAAAGTGACTAACAGAGAATACAGACAGGGGCTCTAAACTCAAATTGTCTTTTCCATTATAAAGTAGTGGTTTACTTTTTTTACAGATTATAGTGGGGCTTAGTTTAGTAACTAAATTTTTTTTTATAAGGGGAATATTTTACTTTTCTCTCTCAGGTGAAAATATTAATTCATGGTAAAACCTTCCAAGCATTTAAGGAATAAAGAATGAATTTGAGACAAAGAGATTAAAATGTGTTTCAGCATTTTTAATCTACTGATGGTAGTAGCTAGCTACAACAGCTATGTTTTTTGTGGAAAATCATGTAAGTATCTCATCCCACAGTGACATCCACAATACACAGGAAAGCAACAGGCCGACAGGAATGTTGGACCTTGTGAAGTTTTAACTTAATCTTTGTAGTAAAGGAATGCTGGCAAGCAAAAGTGAGATAGGTTATGCAGCTACCTGCTCTTGTAACAGTGCTGAGCAAGCAATTATTACACTTGTAACTAAAGGCACATGTAAGCTACACCTAACAGACAGCCATTAACATGAATCCTAGCTGTGCTCCAGATCTATTAGGGGCAATATCTTGTCTTGGGTTTTTTTTGAGAGAATGGAACCTAGTTGAGTGACAAGAAAGATAATTTAAAACTTTATAGGAAGGTTCCTGCTGAGGACTGACACTGTCAGTGCTGCAGGGAACATCTTGGCTTACACTCACTCTCCATTTTGTCTAGGACAGGGTGTAAAGGGCGGCAAGAAACCATAGTTTACACAAGTTTTTAATTACTTGAAGCCAAAATTCTGAGATTCTCTCATAGTCAAAAATGGACCTGATTCCTTGTTTTAGTCTACATAATTCTTTCTAATCAGTAGATCAGTGCAAGTCTTACCACAGTCTTCAATGTTCTTTAAATCAAGTCTAATTAGTATAAACAAATGCAAATATAAATATATTGAATATATATCATCAAATACATACAGATACGTCAAATTGGACTCAGTGACCCTTATGAGACCCTTCCAAGTCAAGATATTCTATCATAGTATGTACAAATAGAAAGTAACTCAAATTTTGATGTTATTACATGACTTCAGATGTTGTAGTGCTAGGTGTGTACTTATTATCTTGATAAATTGACCTGACTCCTTTTGAATTACCACTGATATTGATTGATGGCTTGGCTTCACAAGCAAAGACTTGGGAAGGGCTTTACCCACACTTACTACAGGCACGATGACCAAGGGCATGTGGGATAGGCAAATTTGGTTGGAAAAAAAGGTTACTTAGGCAATCAGGAAGTTTCTGACCAGGACTGTCAACTCTTGGGGCACTCTCAAGCGACCTATGCCCTGATCCACCCAGTTCTGCGTACCACTAATATAACTTTATGGGAACAGGACATGAGTTTTCACTACCTGTGCCCCTCTCAGATTATCATGTTTGCTCAGACTGACAGTTTTCAGACTTTGGTCAAGTAAACATACTTCTTTATGAAAACTTGGTCTTGGTTCTCTCTATGTAATCAAATCTTCATAATCCCCTAAATTCATTTTTCTTTGTGAACATCTCCTGCAAATCCTTTTTCAAAAAATCTCTTCTGCCTGCAGAACATTAGGTTTTAGAAAGGATGTAAATATCATTTCTATGCTGACATATGATCTGAATGTCATCTTTGTATATATTCTGTTTTGTGTTTATATTGGGGTGAGTGCTAGAAAGAAGCAACCACAGGCCTGTACATGTATAATAAAAAGAACAGTGGCTGACTCAATGAGCTTACAGTATAATCAAGTGACACTCTTTTCTTTGCAAGTATATGTTGATGATTGGCTGTATTGAAGAGGAACATGTTAATATGTAAAGTCAGAGAGGGAAAACCTGGCATTTCTTGTATATATTTGAACAATTCAAGTAATGCAATTTCACTGATAAGTACTAATTCACAAGGAATTTAAATCAAATCAAGGCTTTTAGGTCACCCAGGAAAATGCACTAAGTTTTACTCTTCCCTGCAGTGATACATGTAATTATGGAAAGAATTATTTACAACTTTGGAGGTCTACATCTATTTTTATTTTGCAATATTAATATTTCATGTACACTTCTTTATAACTCACTTGATCTGGTATTTGTCTTCCATTCTTAAAAATTTGCTTACAGCTTTGTAATCTGTTAATATCACTGCAAGTTTCCAAATTTATGTCTATCAGAGCTCTTCAGTGATCTTTGCATATGTAAACCCTAGCTAATCATATGAATATTACAATTAGATATTAAAGCTATAAGTTTCTGGACAGCTTTGATATCAATAGCTGTATTTATGGTACTATTGCAGGAGCTGTTATGCATTTGAGACTTGAGAGTTGGTGGTAATTGTACAATACACTAGTCAGGAATATGTTTTGTTAAATCAAGACTCGATTGAAAACCAGTTCAGAATACATATTTAATTTTATGTTGAAACTTGGAAAGAAATAAAGAGTCTCTTCATTGGTTTTACTATCAATAGTAGTTAAGAAGCATCCACAATCTTCAAAGGTTTTCTTCTTTTATCATATTAGCCCCTCTAGCTTTCTCAACTTCTCTTGGTTGTTAAACAGGACACATGGGCAACCTATGATTAAAGAAAAAACTAATACTTCTTTCAAGAACAGATACTATCTATTCACAGAGCTTATCTGCTTAAGTAGAATGTATTCTCAAATGACACAGAGGAGCCAAGTTCTTAATCAAAAATAAGAAATGAAAAATGACAAATTTCAGGGTTTATATGGAGAAACACTACGCAAGTGCCTCATCATAATGTTTTTAATATTTCATATGTGAAAAACATTGCTTCCTCCATCATCAGTGATATAAATTGCAAGCATAGCATTTCTGTATCTTCATGGACAGCTCTACATTTACAAAGAGCAAAAAAATCTGA